>BQNB010006272.1:0-73923 GCA_026074375.1 Tanacetum coccineum
TTCATCAGAGATTCTTATGAGAAAAAGTTGATTCAAGTGATCAAGATTCACACAGACCATAATGTTGCAGATCTTCTCACAAAGGCTTTTGATGTTAACAAGTTTAACTTTCTGATTGCTAGCATTGGATTACTTAATCTCTAAAGTATTGTTTGAGGGGAGGTTATTTAAGATTAGATAAAAGGGAATGTATCATTAAGCAGAAGCGGGTGAAGGGTCAGGACAACCCATTGATCCCCAACACACATCCACATCTGCTCAACTCTCTAATGAAGAACCAATCACTGTTTTATCATCATCTCAACTCAAAAAAGACCCACAAACCTAGGAAAGCCAAAAGGACCACCAAGATATCTTAGTTTAGTGGACCTATTCACCTTGTTGCAGATGAGATTGTCTATAAGGAGTGGGAAGACAGAATGGAAAGGGCTGCCACTACTGCTTCTAGCCTAGAGGCAGAGCAGGACAGTAGTGAAATAAATAGGACCCAATCCATGGCAACACTTAATGAGCCTCTTCCTCAGAGAACTGGTTCAGGTTGTGGTCCCAGGTGCCAAGTTACCATATTAGGAGGTGCAGAAGCTCAAACTAGGTTTGAGGCTTCATCTAAACAGTCTAATGATCCACCTCTCTCAAGAGTTAACATACTTGGAAGTGGGGAGGACAGTATGAAACTAAAAGAATTAATGGAACTTTATACAATGGTTTGCTTACAAGTATTAACTTTCTATTCATGGGTTGTACATAAATATGGATCCTCATGAATTCTTACATGTCTATCTATTTATTTATAGTTTGCTTGTGATGAATAGATGAATGTTGGTGTATAATTATTACAGAAAGAGTTAATACCGTTAGACAACTCTTAGTACTAATGAGCAGCAGTTAGTACTGCTAGGCTAAATATTAATACTGCTAGGCTTAACTTAGTACTGCTGGGATACCGTTAATACCGTTTGGAGCATAACTGATTTTTGGCAATTAAATATAGCCGTTGAGATATTTCTGCCAAATATTTCGCTTATAGGGGTCTATAATTTGGATAATTCTTGATCTTTCTTTCCCTTATAAGCTTTCTTCAAGATAAAGATTCAATCTTATTCAGTTGGTCCAAGCAAAACCTTAAATGCTTTCTATATAAAACCTCAATTGCTTTCACCCAACACACATAACTTTCAAACACGTACCTAAACCCAACACTTAATTTGAATCTAGCTGTTTCAACTGCTTTCATAATCTATAATGGTAAATTTGAAGTACTGTGATCAACACAACATGGTTGCTCTCTTGGAGAAAATAGATGGAAGTGAAGGCTTTCATCAAATAGTAGATTTTCTAAATACTTCTCACATCAGGTTTGCTCTCTGAAAATCCTACTATCTGGTAAAATTTATGTTCTCATATATGACTGGTTGATTTGATTGCATATGCAAATAGCGAATTAATAAGTGACTTATATTAATAGCAACAAGAATTGTGACATTTCTAAAGTTAGTGACTCCTAATGCAGATCGAATATAAAAACAAGCCACACAAACACAAGAACTAATCTGAAATTCTCAAAAAGAGAAATTTTCTTATTTAATAAATTCGTAGGTTTCTCAAAAGCTTCCAGAGACAACCCTAAAATCATCCTTAAAAAGGAGGACAAGTTCTCAAGAAAATGGAAACAAAATCTCATACAAAACATAATTGATTATGTCTAAAATAAGGCCTAAAAATAGAAAAACCCCATTTTGAGGCCCGAAACGACCCCGAAAGGCCCAAAACTGACAGGGCTCATGATAAATCTTTAAGTCTTAACCGTTGGGCCGTTTTAGAGTGACCATACGAATTTCAGCCCAATCCGCCACAAAAATTTGTTGCCGCAAAATAAGCGCCTAGCGTATTTGTCACGTTGACTCGCTTGTTAACCGTACCTGCATCATCCTCCTCTTCTTGAAAAAAGCCTCGACCTCGAGTCTGGCTCATCATCACTATCTCCTTTGTATGGCGACAAATCTGCAACATTAAAAGTGGCAGAAACATTATAATGACCAGGAAGCTCGATCTTGTACGCTTGTCGTTGATCTTTTTAAGAACACGAAAAGGACCATCTTCTCGCGATTTCAACTTCCCAAAATGCCCTACTGGAAAAAGATCCTTACGAAGATGAATCCAAACTAGATCACCCTCTCAATACAAAACCTGTTTACGAAGCTTATCCGCATGTTGCTTGTATTATTTATTATGCCAAATAATTTATTCTTGAACTGACCGATGCAACTCTTTAATCTGCTCAGACTGGTCAGCCCCTTCCTTAATAAACTGCCCCACCTCTGGAACAGGGACCAAATCCTGAGGAGTAATCAGATTCCGTCTATACAAAACTTCAAAAGGACTCTTATCTATAGTGTGATTAACTGACCTGTTATAGACAAATTCAGCTTGTGGAAGAATAAGATCTCACTCTTTGGCATTGTCCCCAATTAAATAGCATAAAAGATTTCCTAAGCTCCGATTAACAACTTCAATCTGCCCATCAGTTTGGGGATGATGGGAAATACTGAATTGTAACTTAGACCCTAAACGAGTCCATAAAGTACGCCAGAAATGACTCACAAACTTGATATCTCGATCAAAAGTAAGAGTTTTAGGAACACCATGCAACTTCACAATTTCTGCAAAATACAACCTCGCTACTTGACTAGCATCAAACGTTTTCGAACAAGGTACAAAATGAGTCATCTTCAAAAATCGATCAACAACTACCATAACAGAATCTTTAGCTCGCTGAGTACGAGGCAAACCCAAAACAAAATCCAAACTGACATCTTCCCATAAAGCAATAGGAATAAACAAAGGAGTATACAAACCTGTATTACTACTTTGAGTTTTGGCAATGTGGCATGTACGACACTTCTCAAGAAGCCTGTTGACATCATGTTCCATCTTGGGCCAATAAAACTATTCACGAAGTTGGGCCAAGGTCTTATCACGCCCAAAGTGACCCGCTAATCCACCTGCATGACCTTCTAAAACAATAGCTTCACACAAAGAACAAAGAGGAATAAATAACCGCGCACCTTTAAACAAATAACCATCTAGCTTGGAAAATTGCTGAAAAAGACCATTATCACATTTACTTTATATATCCTTAAAATCAGGGTCATCGCAATAAAGCCCACGAAATGAATCAAACCTTGCACTCGAATCTGCATAGTGGTAATTAACGAATGACGACGACTGAGCGCATCCGCAACCTGATTATTCGACCTAAGCTTATGTCCAATAATGAATGAAAAGGCGGGAATAAATTTTACCCACTTAGCATGGCGAGACTTCAACTTATATTGCCCATTAATAAATTTCAAAGCCTCATGATCAGAAAACAAGACAAATTCATTAGAAAGTAAACAATGTCGCCAAGTATCCAAACTATGAACAATAGCATAAAATTCCTTATCATAAATGGAATACTTGCGTCTCGCATAATTTAGTTTTTCACTGAAGAAAGCAATCGGCCGCTAATTTTGACTTAGAACACTACAAATGCCCACTCTAGATGCATCACATTCAACATGGAAAACATCATCAAAATTAGGTAATGCCAAAATTAAGAAAACGATACGTGATCGTTATTTTGTTCAAAGCTCTACTATCAATACACATCCGAAAAGTCCCCCATGTTTGGGCACCAACAAGGCGGGTACAACACATGGACTCTTACTCTCTCGAATCAACCTTTTCTCCAGAAACTCAGTCACTTGTCTTTAAAGCTCTGCAAACTCTTTCGGATTCATCCGATAAGCTGGTTTGTTCAGGATAGCAGAACCTGGAATAAAATCTATGCAATGCTGAATGTCTCTCATAGTCGGTAATCCAGGGGGTATGTCATCAGGAATCACATCAGCAAACTCCTTAAGCAATGGCTGAACTTGCAGAGGAGCTTTACTGATAATCTTGTTATCTTCTACAACCACAAGAATAAACACATAGGGACTGGTTTTCAGAAGTCTCTCAAAATCAATCTTCTTCATAAACAAATTAGAACCCTCTGCCTGAGTCTGACGAGAATCAAAAGAAACTAAAGTAATGTTCACACCATCCTTCTTAAAGCTATAAGTGTTTTGGAACCCGTCATGTTTTGTTTTCCTGTCAAATTACCAAGGACGACCTAATAGAATGTGAGCCGCATCCATCGGTATAACTTCACACCCCACTTCATCTTTATAACTCTTACCAATAGAAAACTGCACAAGACACGGTTTACTAACTTTAATAGTATTCTATTTTTTAGCCAAGTTAATTGGTACGGTTCAAGATGGTCTTCTGTCTTCAACCATATATGTAGAAACGACATTCTCACAACTGCCCCCATCTATAATCATATCATAAATTTTCCTTTTGGAAGTACACTTGGTTGTAAAATATTGTTACGAAGCCACAAATTAACATCAACAGATTTTGAAACAACCACATTTAAGACTCTCTAAATAACCAACGCTACTTGATCATTATTTTGTTCACAGCTCTACTATCAATAAACATATGAAAAGTCTAAAGTGACCAGCTAATCCACCTGCATGACCCTCTAAAACAATAGCTTTATATGAAGAACAAAGAGGAATACATAACCGCACACCTTTAAACAAATAACCATCCAACTTGAAAAACTACTGAAAAGGACCATTATCACATTTACTCCATATATCCCTAAAATCAGTGTCATCGCAATAAAGCCCACGAAACGAATCAAAACCTTGCACTCGAATCTGCATAGTGGTAATTAACGAATGATGACGACTGAGCGCATCCGCAACCAGATTATTTGACCCAACCTTATGTCGAATAATGAATTAAAAGGCCTGAATAAGTTCCACCCACTTAGCATGGCGAGACTTCAGCTTATGTTGCCCATTGATAAATTTCAAAGCCTCGTGATCAGAAAACAAGACAAATTCATTAGAAAGTAAATAATGTCGCCAAGTATCCAAACTACAAATAATAACATAAAATTCCTTATCATAAGTGGAATACTTGCATCTCGCATCATTTGGTTTTTCTCTGAACAAAGCAATCGGCCACTAATTTTGACTTAGAACACCACCAATGCCCACTCCAGATGCATCACATTTAACATGGAAAACTTCATCAAAATTAGGTAATGCCAAAATAGGAGCTTCGGTTACCTTAGCCTTTAGAATGTCAAAATCCTTGCCAGCCTCACTTGTCCACGTGAATCGACCAGCCTTCATACATTCTGTTAAGGGCGTGAGTATAGAACTAAAATTCTGGATAAAACGCCGGTAGAAGTATGCCAACCCGTGAAAACTACAAATGTCATGAATAGTGGAAGGTGTTGGCCAGCTAATAATCGCCTTAACTTTTACTGGGTCTATTTTTATACCGCTACCAGTAACAATATACCCTATGAAAGTTACTTCAGTCATAAGGAAGTGACATTTTTCCCCATTAGCATATAATTTTTGAGCCCGTAAAACAAAAAATATTTGCCGAAGATAGGAAAAATGCTGCTCAAGATTGCTTCTATATATCAAAATATCATCAAAGTAAACGACAACAAAATGACCAATAAAAGGTTTAAAAACCTGATTCATAAGGCGTATGAATGTACTAGGCGCATTAGACAGCCCAAAAGGCATAACCATCCACTCGTACAATCCATCTTGAGTTTTGAAAGCTGTCTTCCATTCATCTCTAGGTCGCATCCAAATCTGATGATATCTACTCCTTAAATCAATCTTAGAAAAAATGGTAGAACCATGTAACTTGTCTAGAAGATCATCCAAACGTGGAATAGGAAAACGATACTTGATCGATATTTTGTTCATAGCTCTACTATCAATACACATCCGAAAAGTCCCCCATGTTTGAGCACCAACAAGGCAAGTACTGCACACAGACTCATACTCTCCCGAATCAACCCTTTCTCTAGCAACTTAGTCATTTGTCTTTGAAGCTCCACAAACTCCTTTAAATTTATTTGATAAGCTGGTTTGTTTAGGATAGCGAAACCTGGAATAAAATTAATGCAATGCTGAATGTCTCTCATAGCCGGTAATCCAAGGGGTATGTCATCAAGAATCACATCAGCAAACTCCCTAAGCAATGGTTAAACTTATAGGGGAGCTTCACTGATAATCTTGTTTTCTTCTACAACCACAAGAGTAAATACATAGGGACTACTTTTCATAAGTCCCCCAAAATCAATATTTCATAAATAAATTAGAACTCTCTGCCCATGTCTGACGAGATTCAAAAGGAACTAAAGTGATGTTCACACCATCCTTCTTAAAGCTGTAAGTGTTCACATCTATACTATCAATACACTTCTGAAAAATCCAAAGTGACCCGTTAATCCACCTGCATGACCCTCTAAACAATAGCTTCACGCAAAGAACAAAGAGGAATACATAACCGCACACCTTTAAACAAATAACCATCTAGCTTGGAAAACTACTGAAAAGGACCATTATCACATTTACTCCATATATCCCTAAAATGAGGGTCATCGCAATATAGCCCACGAAACGAATCAAAACCTTACACTCGAATCTGCATATTGGTAATTAACAAATGATGACAACTGAGTGCATCCGCAACCTGATTATTCGACCCAACCTTATGTCGAATAACGAATGAAAAGGCCTGAATATATTCCACTGACTTAGGATGGCGAAACTTTAGCTTATGTTGCCCATTAATAAGATTCAAAGCCTCATGATCAGAAAACAAGACAAATTCATTAGAAAGTAAATAATGTCGCCAAGTATCCAAACTACGAACAATAGCATAAAATTCCTTAACGTAAGTGGAATACTTGCATCTCGCATCATTCGGTTTTCATTGAAGAAAGCAATCAGCCACTGATTTTGACTTAGAACACCACCAATGCCCACTCCAGATGCATCACATTCAACATGGAAAACTTCATCAAAATTAGGTAATGCCAAAACAGGAGCTTCGGTTACCTTAGCCTTTGGAATGTCAAAAGCCTTGGTAGCCTCACTTGTGCACGTGAATTGACCACCCTTCATACATTCAATTAAGGGCATGATTATAGAAATAAAATTTTGGATAAAACGCCACTAAAAGGATGCCAACCCGTGAAAACTATGAATGTCATGAATAGTGGAAGGTGTTGGCCTGCTAATAATCGCCTTAACTTTTGCTAGGTCCATTTTTATGTCGCTACCAGTAACAATATACCCTAAGAAAGTCACTTCAGTCATAAGGAAGTGACATTTTTTCCCATTAGCATATAATTTCTAACCCATAAAACAGAAAATATTTGCCGGAGATGGGAGAAATGCTGCTCAAGACTGCTGCTGTATATCAAAATATCATCAAAGTAAACAACAATAAAATGACCAATAAAAGGTTTAAAAACCTGATTCATACGACGCATGAATGTACTAGGCGCATTAGACTGCCCGAAAAGCATAACCATTCACTCGTATAATCCATTAAGAGTTTTGAAAGTTGTCTTCCATTCATCTCTAGGTCGTATCCAAATCTGATGATATCCACTCCTCAAATCAATCTTAGAAGATCATCCAAACGTGGAGTAGGAAAATGATACTTGATTGTTATTTTGTTCACAGCTCTACTATTAATACACATCCGAAAAGTCCCCCTTGTTTGGGCACCAACAAGGCAGGTACTGCACACGGAATCATACTTTCTTGAATCAACCCTTTCTCCAGCAACTCAATCTCTTGTCTTAGAAGCTCCGCAAACTCCTTCGGATTCATCTGATAAGCTGGTCTGTTCGGGATAGCGGAACCTGGAATAAAATGGATGCAATGCGGAATGTCTCTCATAGCCGATAATCTAAGGGTTATGTCATCAAGAATCACATCAGCAAACTCCCTAAGCAATGGATGAACTTGTAGGGGAGCTTCACTGATAATCTCATTTTCTTCTACAACCACAAGAGTAAACATATAGGGTCTAGTTTTCATAAGTCCCCCAAAATCAATATTCTTCATAAATAAATTAGATACCTTTGCCCATGTCTGACGAGATTCAAAAGGAACTAAAGTGATGTTCACACCATCCTTCTTAAAGCTATAAGTGTTTTGGAACCCGTCATGTTTTGTTTTCTTATCAAATTGCCAAGGACGCCCTAATAGAATGTTAAGCACATCCATCGGTATAACTTCACAACACACTTCATCTTTATAACTCTTACCAATATAAAACTTCACAAGACAACGTTTACCCACTTTAACAGTTTTACCTTTTTTAATCAAGTTATCTGGTGCGGTTCAGGATTGGCTTCTATCTTCATTCCCAACTTCTCAACCATATATGTAGAAACTACATTCTTGCAACTGCCCCCATCTATAATCATATCACAAATTTTCACCTTGGAAGTACACTTGGTTCTAAAAATGTTGTTACGAAGCCACGAATTATCATCAATAGATTTTGAAACAACACATTTAAGACTCTTCATGATCAGGATATACCAACTCATCACCTGGTTCATCTAATTCAAGTTCTGCATCAGTATCATAATTTGGGACTGCGTCATCAGGTACGAAGGCCAGTATTTTTAGATTCTGATAGTCAAGTGCATAATTGATGACATCAAATAACGTTTATTTTATAGCATCATTTATCCCACGATATTAACCCATTTTGTATAGTTATTGTAAAGAATTGTTACTTAATCATTTAGATTTGAGAATTGCAGTAATTATGGAACGATTGGTGAAAGATAGCAAAAGGCGCGCATTCTAGAGCTTAAATGAAGATATTTTTAAGATTGCTATTCTGAAGACCAATACGCTGTATCCATCAAGGAAGATACATTGTATCCATGCCTGCACTTACCAAAGACCACAAAGGAATAAATATCAATATGTCGTATCTAGAGGACTCAATACACCATATTCAAGATATGGAATCAATATAATATTTTGGAAGATATCAAGCTTGGTCCCTACTCCAAGAAATCCCCAATATGCCATATCCAACTCATGGATACGCCGTATCCAACCGACTTCCAGACCTTATAAATAGAAAACTCAAAAACAAGTTTTAGGTGTGCTAAATAATATTCTTGATACCTAAACCACAAAATTTGATTTTCAGAGGAGAAAAAGAGCAGAAGAGGTCGAGCAACGTATTCCATTCCATAGGAGACAACATGTAATTCTATATACTTTAGTAATCGTTCAGTTTTTGGTATCATTCGTTAACTTGGTTAGTTTACCTTAGCTAAATAATTACTCTTGTATTTATTATGAAGTTTGAAGGCTAATACCTTCGGGTATTAGCCATTATTATGTAGATCTGAATGTTTGGTATTTGTTTATATTGATTTCTTGATTTATCGTTGAGTGATTATTTATGTTTATCAATTTATACTTGTTTACGACCTTTTATATGCGACCTATCATTCAACTGGATCTAGTAAAGCAGACCAAGTAGATCTAGAGTCCAGGATAGCTCTCCATATAGTAATTTATACATCTAAAATCATAGTTACACAAATATTGTCCTTCTATGTCTGTGTCTAGGATACGCTTTGGGCTTAACTAGTTAATTAGATATTGCCAATGGTTTATTGATCGTGTTGACTAGCAGGTGACCTAGATAATTCAACAAGTAATGTTTTGATTCCATTAGATAGTTGGACAAGTAGACTACTAGTGTCTAGATTGCCATTAAGCGGTAAGTGGGTAAAGTCTTCTATGAGATAGGGATTTTAAACAAGATCACTATTTTCCTTAATCCCTAAGATATATTTAAATTAAGGCAAATCAGAATAGCTTTAATCTGCGGATGCTTAATTGTGACAAAATTATTATGTCTAGGTCTTTAGATGATGTAACGCCTAAGTCCTTAAGATGATACAATGCCACCGTTCAGAGAGAAGAAATCATTTGCACTTAATAAACAAACCCACATTCAAAAACGGATTAATAATGTTTATTTATTTTTTCTTATATATTGGATTCAAAGGTTCGACCTGCAATCTTTCATCTTTTGTTAATTATCTTGCATGGGTAAAAGTGCCTTGAATTGATTATAGACACCAACCAAACCGTGCTAGTCTCTCAGGCTAAAAACCTCATTTTTCCGTTAGAATTAGGATATTAGCCTGACATAGGTTTAGAAATAGAGTAGAATTAACATAGATTAGATAACCAAGATATTAATTAAATTGATAAATTTAACCTCGCTTCAAGTGTTTGACACTCTACTTACCACGAAACTACTACCGACCGGGTACACTGCCCGTTCAAGTGTATTGTTTTTTGGATTAAGTCGGCAAAAGAAAAATTTAAAACTTGAAAGAAAAATTCAAAAAATTTAAAATATCACCAACACAACTACAAATTAATTTTATGGCACGCATTGCCGGAGTAAAAATTTAGTCTTGATTTTTATTTTGATAATTTTGGGTTTTTTTTTTTTTTAACCATTAGATAGAATCTAACCACTTAGACATAAGTGTAATAAGATTATGTATACTCTTGTATATTCTGTAATAATTATGTATATTTTATATTTAAATTGTTTTTCTTGTATATTCATGTATGTTTAATTGTTGTTTAATTGTTTGCGTATTTAATTGTTTGATACACTGTTCTGGTCGATAGTTGAATACGGCGTATCCACTTCCATCGGATACGGCGTATCCAGTTCTCTGTCCAATACAGCGTATTCACTCTAACTGATTAATACGGCGTATCCACTTCCATTGGATACGGCGTATCGATCATCTGATAAAAGTTCTTTTCGATTCTCGAACTTAAAGCCCACATATTTTTATATATACCTTTCTCCCGCTGGTTCTACTGATAATTTTCTGGGTATTTTTTCAGTAAGAATGACAAAGGTTATCAAAGAAGAGTTCGAGAAAATTATGGACGTTAAGGTCGAAGATGTTTCGCTCACTTGCGATACACAACTTGAAATTTTCAACATGGAAGTCAGTCGATTAAGCAGAATGGATGATGATTTATTCACATATGAATTTGAAGTTGCTAACATCCCATGTAACTCAAAAAAGAATGATGATTCAGAGGATGATGATGATGACATGGGGTATGATCCGTCTGATGTTGCATTTATTGAATGGTTGAGGTCAAAAATTTTCAACTACAAGACAATGGATCATTATACTATGAAAGCATTATGGATTTACTGGATCAGAGAAGATGATGAGGTTGAGCTCATAGATGATGAATCTTCTGATGATATGAATGAAGTTGCTGAAGTCTTTAGGATCGAGACTAATTTATTTGATTTTAAAACACCTATGTGCAAGGCATTCAATAAGTTTAACTATCTTTTTCAAATCGATCCAGACTTACTTACTAAGGACATTAAGGGATTCAAGACATATGAAGATTACAAGAATAATCAGATCTATGAATGGAACAAGGACGTACCATGGGTCGATGAGAAGCCATGGACTAACATCGGAGTTTGGATGAAACCAACACTAGTTAAACATACCTGCAATCCTTTCAACTATAAGACTGGGTGTTTGGAATTGCCAACATATAGTTGGAAGGAAGATGGATACTGTAATGGAGGAAATTTACCCGGAACTTACATTATTGAAAACAAACTCCATTATCAGGATTACGAGTGGTACGAAGCTTTAGAAGATGGTGAACTTAAAGATTTGGCTTTAAGAAACAAAGCTATCATGGAAGGATTTATCAATGAAGATGATAATGAGTCACGGGACGAACAAAAGAGAAGATGGAACATATATACAAACTACGATGATGCTTATGAGATAAGTCATGAACATAATAAGAGTGAAGAATTATGTGAAACTCATGAGCTACCGGTATGAAATATACAGAGATATATGATAATCAAATATTCTTTCAATGATGATGAAGAGTATGTTGCTGTAAAAGAAGACGAATACGACGATCTTACTGTTACAAGAAAAGAGGCATGCCAAACTTACCAAGAAATCTTTTGGATTATGGATGAAGGATGGAAGGTGACGTGCACCAAATAGTGAAAAGAGAAGCTGAAGAAAAGTCTAACTTAAATACTTTGATGTAAACAAAAGTGCTTCCCGGGAGACAACCCAAAATGTTATTTAATTTCCTTATCGAGCCTGTCTTCCCAGACATCAATACGGCGTATCCGCTCTATACCATATGATGTATTGATTGTCTTGACGTTATCAGCCTTTAATTTTATTGCACTTTAAAAACACTATTGTTAGATTTTGAATACTGTGTATTCACTAACCTGATACGCTGTATCCACAAGACTCACTCATATTTAGTTTGTTTAGTTTAGTTTAAATTAACCGTAGGTACCAAGATAGGAATACACATGTTCTTCCTATATTTTCTACAGGACCTCGAGAAGGAAATATCGACGAATATTGGCAGAGAATTTAATTTTCTGGAAATCTTGAAGTGTTGGAGTCTTGAAACTTCAAGGCGGCTGTTCAACACAATCTTGCTCATAAATGCAACTTTGAGAATCTACCGAGCAAATATCAGGGGAGTTTCTCATTCTAATTCTTTTTAAATTTTCGTATTTAATGTTTTACATATACAACAAGGACGTTGTATAATTCAAGTGGGGGATGTAATTAGAATGTTTACTTGTCCTATTTTTCATATTAAAATGCTTAAATTATGCTCAAATTTAAAAAAATTTCAAGCACACTTTTGTGAAATTACTTGATACATAACCCGCACACAATAACCCTTGTTAGATATTGTGAGAATTTAGCCTTTCTGTTTCCAAATGTTTACCCGAATTCCACAAAATATGAGTGTACCGGTGATGTTGTAGACTTTTGAACTTGGCTTGGTATATCTATTCGAGACCACAATAATGAGTATTATGGATTTAATTGGAGTAACTTGTTTAAATTGGTAAATTTTAGGATTACACCCAAATCGCCTTTACATGTTGTTTATTAACTAACTACACCGGTTAGTTAACCTCCAGTTTAAACCCTTTTCCACTCTCATCTTTAAAGTGAATATCCACTAGAATAACCCGTAGAGCTAATCCTTTAGGAATTCACACCAACTATTTGTTTCGTTACACCCTTACACCTTAACCTACCTTATTAGATTAAGTTTAATTTATAGTTGCTAGTTGCTTAGAGTGTAAAGTTTGTATTTCCCGAGTCTTGTGTCATTTTCTATCTTTGGTGCGGTTGGAAATTTGCACATTGCAAATGGGAATGTATATTAGTAGTCAAAGCTCATGTGATTTTACTACCGTCACAATTATTGGTGAAACCGAAGAACAAAGAATTACCAAAGGAATTATCCGGAATTATTATGATCGCGAAGATGGTGAAACTACACCAAGATTTGAAGCATAGTTATGGTAAAAAATCAACAAAATGAGAAAAATACAAAAAGAGAAAGAAAGTTTGAAGATAATCGTTTCACAAAGGAATTACCGACACCAGTACAAATCTGGGATTTCGTCACACATGCTGTTTTTTGAACGGCCACACAGTCAGATTTTTATGTGACTAGAGGTAACTGGTAATTTTTTGTTCATTATTTAGTCACTTATAATTTGGGACATGTGACAGATACAAATAAGTTTGAAACATTAGTCATACTATATATATACATATGTGACAAATATATGTCACATAATTGAACAGTGTGACCAAAATCCATACACATGAAGTAATTGTGTATGTGGCTAAATCATATAGTCAAGTTTGTCACACATTATTTAAAAGTGACTGCTATTTTTTGCTGAATATTTAGCCACATATGAATTTGAAATGTGTGACAACTGAAAGGTAAGTTTGAAGCATTAGTCACGATATACATTTAAAAGTGACAAATATATGTCACACACTTGAATAGTGTGACCAAATGTCATATATGGTCACACTAAACTTTTTGTCACACGTTATTTAAGTGTAGCAAAAATTCAGTACATATGGTCCCGCTTTAATTTTCCCCAAAATCAAAACCTCCCTCCAACACATTCTTCACAGATCAAAAAACATTTCATTCATTTCTCCTTTTGAGCGGGATTTTTCCCCCTACTTTTTTTCACTTTGATTTTTTGAGTTTTTCTTTCATTTCACCTACACCACATAAACATAAACTCTATATCACTTCTTACATGTTTTTTATTGACGGCTTGAGTTCAAAAATCTCCAACAATCAGGTACACAATCTTTCTCTAACATCCATTTAATCATAACACTCCAACTGATGATGCTTTATTTACGGGGTTGTTGGTCTAATTTTTAACAGATCTTGTGCCACAGCTAATGATGTTTTATAGATCGATTGCATATAGAATCTATGTTGGCCTTGTTCATATGATCTCACACTGGTAATGCTTTTGCTAATTTTTTATATTTCTGTTCAAGTTTAGGCTTATCAGTTGTATGTAATTAAGGTTCAGTTTGGAATTTATGTGATTAAGTTTGTATGTATATTAGGGATCTAACTGAAAGTTAGGGTATTTATTGTTAATTTTATACGTTTAGCTACAAGTTATGGTTTATGTTTATGTGCATCCATTCTTTCAAGTTTAGATCTGTTAGTCGTCTAATTTTCAATACAATATCTAAAAGACTTGCTTGATATTCTGTTATTGGTATCACACAGGATGAGAGCTTGGGTTCATGAAAATTAGTGTAACTGCCATTAGTAACTGAGGTGTATCTCATAAATATTAGAGGATTATAATTTGAAAATATATATCCACATAGATACTCATTGCTCAATTCATATGAAGATGGTGTATTTAAAGTCTGTTTTTATGTATATCAGGATTAAATGGAGGAAATAGTTGTTGCGAAAAGGAGAAAACAATGGAGAAACTGGTATATTTGTCTTCGTTTATGATAACCTAAGATACTGGTATATTTATCTTCCCTCTTTATGCATCTAATGTATACCTGAAGGTTGTGAATGGGCATTTGTTGAAACTAGGAGGAAGCAGAACAAACTGCTATTGAAAGGTCAACTGCACAGTTCAGACCACAAGTACTAGCAGTGGCCTGAGTAAGACTAGAAAAAGCACGTGTCAAAGCTAGAGAAAGATTGGAAAGATTAACTGGTGACAATTTTTCCGCTTATTAGAATACTACAACAAGACAAAGTTCTTTATCTGCACTAGAGAATATGCATTATAGTCAAATGATCAGATTTGATAATGCTGAAGAGGTTAGGTACTGAAAACAGTGTTATCTACTTAGCAAACTTTCAAGTGTTTAGTAAATTTTATATTATATAGACATTTTAACTGGCCCATCTGGGCTTGCATAAGTGATTGAAATCTTATCTTTAACTAATTGTCATGATTTTGAATCTTACACCTGACCTTTACGGCTCTACCTATCAGGTGCATGTGAGTTGGGTAACAGGTCTACTGATGTGATTGCAATGGGTCTGAGCGGGTTCGGTTTGACATGCAACCCTGATTTTATGTACGTTTTTGTAGAACTGTATTACTAATGATAATTTCATGAATAATTATATATTAAATCTCTGAAATGAATGATTTTGGAGGTTTTATGTATTAATCATCAACTTATGGAGATTTTCTATTGGTTTGACATGTTCTCCTTTTTGCTAAAACACAACCCAACCAAATAAGTTTAGATAGTTTCCTCTGATATCTAGGGTGCGTCGATATGCGGTTGGCAAAACCTTCATCTTCACGGTTAGATTTCCTGTTTGTTTTAAAAAATCTTCAAGGAACAACTACATACCTGTTTTTATAAAATTTTGAGAGATCTTTCTGTTAAAAAAACTATTCTTAATCATCATGAGGTGGAAGTCATATGCAACTTCTTAATTGTGCATTCTATATCAGGTATATAATAACTGATGTAACTATTTGCTCTTTTTTAGGAAGCTGCAGTCAAAAATTGACAAATTAAAGCAGTTTAGCAGTGAGTTTTAGTTTATGTTATTTAGGGTCGCTTTAGTTTATGTTATTAGCCGCAAACATGTGTCATTCCTTGCACTAGTACAAAAACTGGTTTTGGTCACACATGGGCAAAATGGAACGGCCACACATTCACATATTTATGTGACCAAAGGTACCAAAAAAGACACCATTTACTAATTAGTCACACATGAACATTTTTATCGTGTGACCATTAGAACCGTATTGCCACACATTCGAACATCATGTGGCTAAAAGTAACTGGTAATATTGTTTGGTCACATATGAATTTGGAACGTGTGACCAATACAAGTAAGCTTGAAGCATTAGTCACGATATACATATAAATAGTGACAAATATTTGTCACACACTTGAACAATGTGACTAAATGGCATATATGGTCACACTAAACGTTTTGTCACACAAACATAAAATTCATGTGGCCATTGGATGATCAATAGTCACACAAAATACACATTTTCTTCACTTTAAACACTATATGGTCACACTTATTAACACTTTTGGTCACTTTATGCTTAGTTGTATGTGACTAAATACCCAAAACAAACATGCTTTGTGTGGCTAAATATTACAAAAGGTCACACAAACATCAAATTCATGTGGCCATTGGATAATCAATAGTCACACAAATTACACATTTCTTCAATTTAAACACCATATGGTCACACTTATTAACACTTTTGGTCACTTTATGGTTAGTTGTATGTGACTAAATACCCAAAACAAACATGCTTTGTGTGGCTAAATATTACAAAAGGTCACACAAACATCAAATTCATGTGACCATTAAATAATCAATAGTCACACAAAATACATATTTCTTAAATTTAAACACCATATGGTCACACTTATTAACACTTTTGGTCACTTTATGCTTAGTTGTATGTGACTAAATACCCAAAACAAACATGCTTTGTGTGGCTAAATATTACAAAAGGTCACACAAACTTCAAATTCATGTGGCCATTGGATGATCAATAGTCACACAAAATACACATTTCTTCACTTTAAACACCATATGGTCACACTTATTAATACTTTTGGCTACTTTATGCTTAATTATATGTGACTAAATACCCAAAACAAACATGCTTTGTGTATATTCATAACAAGAAAATAAAAAAAGGATGTTACACCCCAGCAAGAATCAAACCCGTGACCTTCCTTATAGAAGTCAAGCGGGTCACTATCTTGCCAGAGCAACCTATACGTTAATTGAATGCATTTCTATTTTAATATAGAAGTTTAAGTTTCATTGTTGTTGGCTAGTAGCTAAAAAATGCTTATAATAAAGGATGTTACACCCCTGCAGGAATCGAACCCGCGACCTCCCTTACGGAAGTCAAGCGGGTTACCATCTTGCCAGAGTAACATATCGATAATGTTTAAGCAATTCCTGTTTAATATAGAAGTTTAAGCTTCATTGTTTTTGGCTAGTAGCTTAAAGATTGCTTATAGAAACTGCTTTTTAAACCGTGGCTTTTCTCCCTCTGCTTATTTTCAGCTTGTTTCACTTTTAATAAGGTTTTAATAAGTAAACTCCTACAGCTAGCATTTTTAACTTAGCTTAGCAGTATTAAGTTTAGCCTAGCAGTAATAAGACTTAACCTGTTCTAAACATCATAACTACACCTAAAACTTTAATAAAAGCATCATAACTTTCATTAATTTATGGGATTAACCAGCAAAAACTTCTATACATCCCATAACCTTAATTCACAGACACAAACTGAACATTATTAACACTAAACAACCCTTACATCTGACCCACAAAACAAAAGAAGCCAACCCCTCTCCAGACCCATACAAAGAGCAGTCTTTATTGAACTTCTTTAGCTTGAGTTCTCAGATCTGTTTTTGATGAATTTAAATAAGCTCCAGTGCCAAAGTACTAGTCATCTCACTTTCCAATTTTCAATTCCAACATCTCAATAGCACATTCTTTATCAAAGGTCTTTCTTCTCAACTAAGCGATGTGAAAGACATTTCCTGTGTCAGTCTACAAGTATGAAAACACCCAGTTGAATTATGTAACTTCCATCCTCATACTATTCAACTTCTCTTGAGATTTCAAGAAATCATCTGCTTTATTTGGATGGGAACATTGTTAAGTCAAATCTCCCCAAAGTATTATATCAAATCCTCAGGTATCTCATCCTTGGATATTTATCAACTCACTAGCGGGTTTAAGCAGACCAAATCAACTCTTACCAAAAATAGATAAGACTCTAAAACAATAATACACTAAAGTACCTTTTGCTCCATTTAATCTTGTGACTACATTCATATTGATCTCCTCAAGAACCTCAACTTCAACATGTAATTGTTTCGGTACCATAATATCAGAGTACCAAGCAATGATTGGAGACCTTTGATCAAGTATCTCATAGTCCACTTCCTTATGCTCATCAAAAGAAATGATAAAAAACAGACTCAACTCTTCTTTTTCTTTCTCATACTCTTTATCCTCTTTAGCAGTTGATTGACCCAACTTCCTCTTCCTAGCCATTGATTTCTGTCTCCCTGACTTCTTGATTGGCTGCTCAATCTCCTCCTGCTTAGGAGCTGTTGGTTCCTTTACTGGCTCCTCTGTAACTAGAACCTCCTTAACTTCAGTAGTCTTTTGTTTCTTGGAAGTATCAGACTGAAGTTCTGGTCTAGGCCTTTTCACTCTTTCTTCAGCTCCCATAGGTACAAAGTTTGCTATACTTCTGACCAACCTCTCATATTTTGCCTTGATCTCTTCATCAGATAACTTCTTCAATTGTGCAAAAGTCCGTGATCCTTGATGCTTCAGATAGGTGGACATGTAGGTTCTTTGTTGAGTTTGTGTCATAGGCCTGTTTCTCCTTGCCTGAGCTCTCTGTTCAGCAAAGAACTTCTTTCTCTGATTTTGTAAGTTCACCATCCTTGTTGCAAAGTCTTCCCATTGCTCATTTTTCTACTTAGAAGAATCTTGGTAAATTCTGCATTTTAAGCTCAACTTAGCCCTAATGATGTCTTAATCCCCTCAGTGTAATACACAGCTGCTTCTTATCACATCAGCTTGTCTTTCATTTGTTGCCTTAGTCATTTTCTTGCTCCTCTTGCATTCTTTGAGCCAACAAACGATCTAAATGTATTTGTTCTGCATGCTTTGCTTCTTGTTTAGCTTGTAATCTCATGGCTACCCTCTAAATCCAGCTCTTTCATCATCTGAGTTGTTTTTTGAAAAGTTTTTCTATAGAGGGTGAACATCTTCTACAACCATTGGAGCTTTGGCCTTCTCTTTGTTCCATAGTAGAGTTCTTCCACATCTTTCAAAAACAATTGAATTTACTAGATGTCTCACATCATTTGCACAGGTAGCTGCAACTATAACCTTATCATTTTCAAGAAGTGTTGTTGTTGTTGTTGTTGGATGTGTTTTTGGTTCAGCAGTACTAACAGATACACCAGCATTAACTACTTCTGCAGCAGCAATAACCACTTGCTCTGCATCTCCTTCAACATGTGTTATACCTTCATCCCTAACAACATCAAACCCATCATTAAATTCATCTTCTTTATATATTAACCTTGCTTTAAAATCCTCCCATGTTTGGATGCAACCTCCTTATCCAAACATTTCTCTTTGGGAAGTACAAATCTTGAAGATTTTAACCCTTGAGTTTCTGATCTTTTCCTCTATTCTAACTTCTGACTCTCCTTCTTAAGATAGCAATCTCCTTTTCTTGAGCAGTCATTGCCTTCTCCAGATCAAGAACCTTGTTTGACAATTTTTTGCCTTTCCTATGTTTTTGGGTCTTTTATGGTTGTGATGATGATGGAATATCAGATAATCTGTTCTTCATTAAGGATTGAGCAGTGGGAATGTGTTGGTTGGTGGTATTTAGAGGGTGTCTGAATCTCACCCACTTCTGCATGAATTGCCAACATATTTTGAAACAAATGTGTGTTTTTGCCTGAAAAATCTTTGCCTTTCCTTCTCATATTAAAAAAAACCTTTTTAGTATGAAAAGGTTTTTTATAAATGTCTTTAAGTACAGAAAGATTTTTAATTTGATTGTTCAAAAATAATTGTAAAAACCTTGGATACATAAAAAAAATTATATTTAGGATCCAAGTTCCTCAACATACCATCAAAAATTAATTTTGAGAAATTAAACTTTTGACAGCCTTAACTAAACAAATAACTCCGATCTACAGTTTGGTTGAAAAATTCATTCCAAGAAGTGATTTTGAAACTCAAGCAATGTAGGATGGGTATGTATAGATATCTCCAGTGAGGGGAAATCAAAGCCTTTTCAAAAGAAAGTTTAATCAGAAACTTTTTCCTATCCCCATCATGCAAGTTTTTCAAAAATCTCAACATTGTTAGACAAGTAGCACCATCCTCATTAATAATAGAGTAAGAACACTCCTGACTGTGATTCTATTACTCCTGACAACTCATAGCCAGCAACCTGTGCATATTATTTAGTGTTTTCATTATTAGCTGTTTTGGTCTTTGCAGTAGACCAAAACTGCTTAAAATAAGAAACATATACAATGGGATTTTACAGTTAAAGAATAACTGATAGAGTTAGCATTCAAGAAGTCATACTATGTCTGCAAAACACCTTCCCTTCTATTTTATGACAAAATGCCACCATATTGTGTTGGTTATCAATGTCCCAATCCGCCATTGAAGATTATTGTTTAGTTCCCTGCAGGTCACCCCATCCTTTTAGTATTAAGGGTCTAGTGTAAACAAAAACCAATATAAACTCAAAGTATAAGAACAGATTCTGGTAACTTGACATTTACTCAAGAACAATTTAGTCCCTTAAGTCCCTTAAAACTTAAATCATTTACTTAAGAACAGTTTAGTGTTGCAATGTAGATATAGATGTTTGAGGCCCATTTCCCATTATAAATTCACCCATAACATTGAAACCCTAATTTCATTTTCCTTTAGCATTTTTAATAAAGATGATTGACTTAAGTGCAGTGGACAGTGAGATTGAATTAAGTTGCCCAAAGGATGATATCAAAGGGAAGGGAAAATCAAATGGAAAGTTGTCTACCATATGGATTTGCTTTAGAATAAATAATTCATTTATTCCCAAATCTGGTTCCATGTTCATGTGGTAATAGGCTTAACAGGGTTACTAATTAAATATTTTAACCAATTAACTAGATAATTTTACCAAGAAATTGACATACCTTACAAGAGGAAATGTCCAAACAAATGTTCAATTACAGCATAATTTATACATTTTCAATTAGAGAATCATAAACATGATTTTTTAGAACAATGTGCACAAAATTAAAGGAGCGTATATAAGAATACTTACTAGTAGTGACGGGAGTGGTGGGTCTATGACGGGAGAGTGACAGCGACGAGACGTGATGTGAGCTGTGGTGGTGACGGGATTTGTGGTGAGATGAGAGGGAGTTATGGCACGGTAATTTTGGCTTATTGATCTTCCAGGAGGAGTTGTTTCTGTGCTTAATTTGGTACAGGGTTCATGAAATTTTTGGGGGGAATACATTGTCATGAATTTTACGAAATATTTCACGACAATATCGGAGGAAAATACCTTTAGCCACGATAATATAGCAAAGGTTGAAAAAATCACGACTCGATAGCCCGACGGCCAACCTCTCAGTAGCTTGTAATTGTTCTAGGCAGGATTAATCAGGAAAATACTTTTAGCAAAAAACTCTCGCCAAATACTCCCGCCAAATACTCCTGCCTAATACTCCTGCCAAATACTCCTGCCAAAAACTCTTCTATACCATAAAAGCAGATATTATCACAACCACAAACATATCACACACTCTTACCATCACAACCATAAAAAGATGGTGAAGATGGTGCCATTTGAAGCTTTTGCGTGTAGTTGTGGAGAAGGAGATGTAGTTCTTCGACAATCGTATAAACCTGAGAGTTACGGTAAACTATATACTATGCATGTCCAAAATCAAATGTGAACAACCACATGTTTTTTATTTGTGTAATATAAAAATACCATGGTTAGTTGTTAAAAGAATTGATTTGTTTACTATTTAACAGCCCCTAAAAAATTTTGGATGTCAATTTTTTATGGAAAGAGACCCGACTTTGTTAATTGATGAGTTCTCTTGGAGCTCCATTTGCAGGACCTTTAACACCTCTAAGCAATTCTTAAGGACCTTTAATATGTGCTTAATTACACATATTTTATACATAATAATACGGGCCTAATCGACCAAAAATGGCATAAAAATACCCAAAATATGTTTGTTTTGCATTTATGTATGTGCAGGTACCGGATATCAAGAAAAGGACAAAACAAAGGCAAAACCGGATGAAATCGAGCACGAGATTGGAAATAGCGTGAAATTTTGAGTCAAACAGTGCATTCATCTTTTATTGGGCCGGCCCGACACCATTTATATGGGTTGGACTGACCCATATTTATATAAAGTTAACAAACAGCGGCTGCTGCTCAAGCCCATAATGAAGCTGACCCAGCCCAAGTACTAAAGAGTCAGCCCAATTTTAAAGATCATAACTCGGCCAAATAATAAAGATGCATGTTGGAGGCCCATGACTAAAGTCCAAGAAAGAACTGCTTACAACCTACGCAAGATATAATAGATGAAGAGAGAGCACGTGGGAGAGATCATCTTTTTCATATCTTACATTTGTTTTGTTTTCTCTCTACAGTAGTAGTAGTAAAAAATTAGAATTAAGTAGTAGATTTGCGTAGGAGATAGGTAGATTTGCAACAGACGATTTTGACTTTCACATCTTTCTTTCTTTATTTATTTTTATTTCAACTTTTTTGTCATTCATGATAGTTTTTTTTTTCTTTTGTTTTTTTTTAGGTAGATTAGAAAGTAGTGTGGACAAGCAGCAGTTCGCAATTTGTTTTTTTGAGTTGATTAATCGAAGGTTTGGAAAAAGATGTTTCAGGTTGTGCTATAATTATTTTCGAATGATAGTGGTTGTGGTTTAATTGTTTCCGGGACAATTTATTGTTAATGGTTCGAATGGTTAGACTAGTTTCCGAGTTTTGGTTCTATCCGTGTGTTATTTCGGTTAGTCGGTATGTTGTTTGGGTATAGCTATTGGAGCGGGTCTCATCTCATCTCGCCATTTTACATCCCTTGTTTCATTCGGTTATCTCTTGACTTTTTACTTCTTTATTTTTATCTATGTTTATGCTTTTTGCCATGTTTAGCTTAGTGATGATCATTGTTGCGTTATTTGTTGATTTTAGCTTAGTTTTAATGTTTAGCGAGTAGTTTTTAGTATGCTTGTTATGTGACTGTGACTAGTGATTTAAGTGTGGGTTTTTAAAAAAAAGGGTTTAAAAATTAATAGTCACTAGAATTTTCCAAATTACATACCGTCATTTACTTTTAATGCAATTTAATTACTTGTCATTTATTTTAAAAAGCATTTTACTTAATTTGTCATTTAATTTCTTTAAACTTGTTTTCTAAAAGATTTTAATTTGTTAAACCTAAGCCCGCACTTAATGAACATTTCACGTCATTTAGCAAGCATTTTCGTTATTTATATCTTTTAGATCATTTTTAGTATAATCTTGTAGTTTTAAATCGTAGAATTAATATTAGTTTAAAAAATAGTTTAGAACCAAAAGTTTAGCTTCCCTTTTATATCCTTTCCCTTTTTGTAGATTTAAAAAACCAAATCCAAAACTTTTATGACATTCAAGCTCGGTTCCCGACATTCTCGTGAATTTCAATTCATCTCTCGCCGTAGAAACGACACTCGGAAGATAGACTATTATTTTTTCTAAAGCGATTTTCTTATCTAACGGGCTACTCTCTATACTATTACTATTCGATATTATATATTATATATATTTTATCCAACCAACCTTCACCACCTCCAAGCTACTCTTCAGGACGTTCAACACCTCTAAACTATTCTCCAGGATCTTCAAGAAATGTAGAGTGCTCAAACTGCAAGCACTTGCGTGGAAAGATAAGTATACTAAAGGCAACATTGGATATGCATATGCATCCGGAACAACACACAGTTAATTTGGCTGCACTAATTCACGAGTTCTCAATGAAATAGAAAAACTTGATTTGGAGTAGTTTGTCATGTGCAATGTAATTCGTATGATTTGGAGTAGTTGATCATTTACAATGTAATTCGTATGTTTTTTATTATATGTGAAGACTTTGTTTAAACATTTATGATATGAATGTGCTTATGGGTCATGGGTCATGGTTCATGTGCATTAGGTTGTAGTGGCTAACTGTGTAATGGAACCCATGCATGACCATTGATAATGACTAATTCAAATAGGTCATGGGTCATGTGATTAAGGAGGATATCAAAGGGAAGGGTAAATCAAAGGGAAAGGTGTCTACCATATGATTGCTTAGATAATAATGCATTTACAGCATAATCACTACATTTTCAATTAGAGAATCATAAACACGATTTTTTTAGAACGATGTGTACAAAGTTAAAAGAACATATATAAGAATACTTACTAGTGGTAACAGGAGTGGTGGGTCTATGATGGGAGAGTCACAGCGACGAGACGTGATGAGAGCTGTGGTGGTGACGGAATTTGTGGATAGATGAGAGGGAGTTGTGGCACGGTTATTTTGGCCTATTGATCTTCCAGGAGGAGTTGTTTCTGTGCTTAATTTGGTACAGGATTCATGAAATTTTTGGGGGGAATACATTGTCATGAATTTTACGAAATATTTCACGACAATATCGGAGGAAAATACCTTTAGCCACGATAATATAGCAAAGGTTGAAAAAACTCTTCTATACTCCCGCCTAATACTCCCGCCAAATACTCCCGCCAAAAACTCTTCTATAGCATAAAAGCAGATATTATCACAACCACAAACATATCACACACTCTTA
Source organism: Tanacetum coccineum (assembly GCA_026074375.1). Lineage (NCBI taxonomy): Eukaryota > Viridiplantae > Streptophyta > Magnoliopsida > Asterales > Asteraceae > Tanacetum > Tanacetum coccineum. The sequence goes on from BQNB010006272.1 coordinate 24,795, forward strand.
CCATCACAACCATAAAAAGATGGTGAAGATGGTGCCATTTGAAGCTTTTGCGTGTAGTTGTGGAGAAGGAGATGTAGTTCTCCGACAATCGTATAAACCTGAGAGTTACGGTAAACTATACTATGCATGTCCAAAATCAAAGGTGAACAATCACATGTTTTTTATTTGTGTAATATATAAATATCATGGTTAGTTGTTAAAAGAATTGATTTGTTTATTATTTAACAGCCCCCAAAAAATTTTGGATGTCGATTTTTTTATGGAAAGAGACCCGACTTCGTCAATTGATGAGTTCTCCTGGAGCTCCATTTGCAGGACCTTCAACACCTCCAAGCTATTCTTCAAGACCTTCAACACCTCCAAGCTACTCTTCAGGACCTTCAACACCTCCAAACTATTCTCCAGGATCTTCAAGAAATGCAGAGTGCTCAAACTGCAAGCACTTGCATGGAAAGATAAGTGTACTAAAGGCAACATTAGATATGCATATGCATCCGAAACAACACACAGTTAATTCGGCTGCACTACTTCACGAAGTTCTCAATGAAATGGAAAAACTTGATTTCGAGTAGCTAGTGTAATGGAACCCATGCATGACCGGTGATAATGACTAATTCATATGGGTCATGGGTCATGTGCATTAGGTCACATTCATTAATAGGTATTTGACATCATATGGGTCATATGCATTGGGTTGTAGTTGCTTAGAGTGTCATGTTACGACACATCCATGACTGGTGACAATGGGTAATTAACATGGTCATAGGTCATGTGCATTGGGTTGTAGTGGATTATAGCTTCATGTTAGGAACCCATGCATGATCAGTGATAATGACTAATGTATTAAGGTCTTGGTCCATGTGCATTAGGTATCACTGTCACATTCATATAATGGGTATTTGACAATCATATAGGTCAATGCATTGTGTTTTTCACAGGGGCGTTTCGATTCAGTGTTGTTTGTAACAATGCATGTATAATATGCAACTGTTCGGTTCGGATATCCGCGAGACATATAAAACTAAACAACCGTAAACCGAAACCTATTATAAAGGCGGGTTTTATTCGAGTTTCAGGTTGTTTTTTCGGTTTCAAATTTATGCTTGTACCTTCCTGCGTTTCAACATTTTGTTTGAACACCCCTTTCATATGTATTGGGTATTATTGCTTATAGTAGTGTCCGCGTGAAACGTAAATTGTTAAAAAAAGGTACTTAACGAAATTGGAAAAAAAAAAAAAATTTTTACACCACGTGTTGAGTAAGTACATAACAAAATTGGAATCACCCCGGGTATGATTTTTTTTTTATATTTTTGTAGTATTTTTTTATTAAATTTTATGGAAGTCATAATTTTAAATTTTTGTAGCTTTTTAAACATTTTTAACATTCTAACTTAGTCTAAATTTATAAATTTAAATTTAAATATTTTTAAATTTTGGTTAATAGAATATATTGTTTTTTTCGGGGAGGGTTTATTATTGTGAAAAAGTGTAAAGTTAAGGGTTTAGTTTGTCTAGTTTTGGAGTGTAAGTGTTTTAGTTTGGGTAATATGTGAATTATGACCTTTGCCTGTTTCATATGGATGTGAGAAGCCATTAATTCTCTGGGTGTGAGAAGCCGGCGTAATTATCAGCTGCAGCAATGATGGTTCATTTGCCACTTCTCCATCACACACTTCCCCAATTTTTATAAACACCCCCGTCCCATATTTTTTCTAGCACTACTTCCCCAAAATATTCCATTTCCATCATCATCGATCTATCTAATTAACAAAACCCTAACACTAACCATGGCAGGAGCGAGCGGAAGCAACAGTGTTGTTGATGTTCTTATCGAGCTAAGTGGTAAGACCGATCCAAACGAGTATCTGAAGTTATTTGTGACTCAGAAGATTGTAGATCGACGTGGGTTTATTGCGAGGATGGGGCCTCAAGTCAACATCGCAAGGAATGAACTTGGGCAGTTGAATGCCCTTATTGCTGGGGCTTTATAAGATTCAAATGGATGTTTGGGGAGTGTGGGACACCATTATAGTTTTTGAGAGATGAGCATGCGAAATAGCAAGATGAAAGTCTTGCTGATTTGCAACACTGGCTCACTGACGCAGAAGAGGAGGATTGTGTAAGAGCAAAGCTGTTGAAGTGAAGGAGGAGATGGGTTTAGGTTTTGTGTATTGGTTGTTTTGTTGTGGGTCGGTATTGTTATGGTTTTTATGTGATCTTGGTTTTTTGTTAAGTGAAGCTTATATTTTGTCTATGATGTTTATAAGTGGCAGTTTAATCCTGGATAAAAATGTGCAGCTTTTAATAACAATATGGAATGGTACGGTTGTTAAATAAGCCTGTTAAGTATTTTTGTTGTTGTTTGATTAGTACGCACCTTTGATTTGGTAGTGTAGTATGCGCGATGTGAGCGTCTCTAGTTTGTATTCGAAAAAACCAAACACAGTTGTATAATGATGAGGCTGGCAAGAGGTTTTGCTTCGTATTAGAACTTTCCTTTCTTTCATTTTGTTTCTGTTTTATTCAATCTTTATGTAGTTGTAGATCAAGGGTGCAATTATGAATGGGGGAACCGTACATTTGTGTCGAAGGAATGTATGTGATTTAGTTTATGTTAATGCTTGTCGGACTGGTCATGACTAAAGGTTTATTAGGCGAGCGGGTTTAAGCCCACGACCGATATGACCTCACGATTGATTTCAACTAAATGGATAGTGTATAACCATGTAATGGATTACCTTATTTCATATGTTACTTATCATAAACTGTAATAAATATTACAAAATAAGTTAAATTGTTAATAACCTTTTTAATAATAAATGATTGCATCTTTTGAGACTAATTTAAATCATTAATGTCAAATTATCACTAATTCAAAAAATTTAAATTTGGAGCCAAATTTGCAACCAAATTTTTTAAACTCACATAGGAAGATAAACGGTTTTATTTCCTCAATATCATCATAATCCCTGTTTCATCTCCAACAAAAAGGCAACAACGAAACAGAAGAAATAGCACTCTTTACACCATTATTACCAACTTTTACTTATTTTCTTTTACACATTGCTGCTGAAGTATCTTGAACACTCAAGCCATTGATGATCAGGCTATTTGGCTAATTAATGATAGTGAAATGAATTAAAATGACGATTTAGGATATCATTCAAATGGGAATGTAGTTACAGCCATTCAAAAGATAGTGATAATGAAATTTTGATGATGCGCATGAGGATGATGAAAACAACCATTCAAATGGGAATGTAGTTAAGAGGGGCATAACCAGGTTATATAAGTTCCTCATGGAATGATAGAAAACACCAGGTGGAGTAAAGCCTGATTTTAACCTTCGATGCTTGGAATAGGATATCAGGAACACACAAAGCATTGTTTTTGAGTTTTTTAGGAGACATGGTTCGTGAGCATATAGGTTTGAAGATTCTAGCATGGAACAAGGTGGGTTCAGAAGCAAGAGATAAACTATGGGATGAAATCACGTTACACATTTAATATTTTTGAACCCAATACTACATAAGTTTATCCTGCATTTACAAAAAGTGTGCAACTACTTCACAACAATCTGTTAACCCTTTGCAGCGAATACTTTTTTGTTGACTTGATAGTCAGAAAGCGTGGTATGGAATCGTGTCTTGGTCACCTTCAAGGAATTTCAGACGAAATTGAGACGAACAGAAACATATTGCCCAACCCCAGTGATTCCACTATCAAAGCTAAATGAAGACCCGACGAAGTATTTGCAATTTTTAAAAGCCAAAGAATGGACAATTTTGTAAATGTACACGGCCACCGGCAGGCTAACAAGGTTTTAAATTATCATTTTTAATTAAGCCATATATCTTCATATTTTGAGTGTTTTCATATATATATTACACTAAACGCCTTATTAATTGTTTTGACGGTGAAATCCACTGCATGTAAAATGGCGCGTTTCCAAGTGTCTTTATCCGTCATACAATTGGACGAGGTGGATATGCACATGTGAAGAGAAAAAAGGTAAGGGATTAAACATTTGCATTACATAGCATTAAATATACTTGTTCAGTTTATATTGGATTAACTTACATGTGTAAGTATTTGATTGTTTATAAGATTGATAAAAAAGAAATTGAACCCAGATTTAAGAACCCTTGCGATGGTACACAATGGTTGGAAAAGTGAAGGTTAACATAAGACAAGATTATCCAGATTATGAGATAGATCAGTGGGAGATAACATTTAAGTTTGGACTGCAAATTTTTATTATGTTCATTTTGTAAAATAACCTATATCCAATAATGTGTATGCAGAAAGAAACTGAGGACAAGATCGAAAAAGGAACCTTGAAGGTTGATCAAGGCATACTGATGCATAACATTGTATTATGTTAAGGGGAAAATGGAGGTTAGTGCAAAGATAGCGGGAAGTGGTGTTACATACAAGAGGTAATTTGATCATTACACTAAGCCAACAGGCAGTATGATGAAAGTAATATTGATATCTACAAGTCAACTTGATGCTAGCGAGACGTGAACGTCAAGAGAAAAAACTATTAATCCAAAGTATGTCCAGCAAGATGTCACAGACAGAGGGATTGGTGACTAAACTGAAGACTCAGTTGGCTGCATAAGGGGGGCAGTTATAGTCAATGCCAACTTAATTGACACCACCAGCTGTAAGACATTTTTTATATTGCTAACAATTTCATTTTCTAATTAACGCTAACAACACCGATCATATAGATAAGTCATGTACATCTGACCTAATACCCTATTACCAGCCTATTTGATACCACCAAGGATACTAATTGTCATACACAAATTTCCCATCCAATATAATCTTTTCCTATAAAATTCATGCATAACTAATAAGCAGATAATAACACAACATTACTAGCTTATAATCTAATATACTTACACACAGAGCAACATTAAAATATCAAACATAATGTAACTAACGACAAGCAGTACTAACATTTGTACTAGCAGCACTAATGACTTGGTATATTTTCTTCAGTCTTCAACCAGCATTCTAAACCAAGACCACAACAGTTATCAATCAGCACAGAACTAAGAATCCCTTTTAATCCCAACACATTTCTTAATTTATATTGCAGGTGTCTCTGGTGGACATTCATCCAGTAAATAGCAGTGCTGATGAGGAGGGCGGAACAACTGTTGTTGGATGTGAGTAGAATGATGCGAGCATTCGGAAGGAAATGCAAAAAGGGTAAGTAATTAATAAAACATCCCCTGTGAATTTGAATCTACATACAAGTCCTTATATTTTACCATGTTTTGTATATTGCATACAGGAAACTGTTAAAGTCTGTGGGTGAGCTAAGAAAACGACTAGATCAATCCGAAAGGATTCTTCAAGTCAAGATTCCTAATCCAAGGAAAATGTGTCGATACTACCACAAGTATGCATTTCAACATGTTCATATATTCTTTTGTTTAATTAATTTCTGATACATACATGCAACAAATCATTTTTAGGCAATAAAGTGCAGACAGTGGCACTTAAAGAAATCAACTATTATTGCTGAGGGTACCGTATACAAGAGTGATGGAAAAATAATGCTTCATACAATGCCACTCCCCAAAGGAATTGCTACAAAGTGTCAATTGAATAAATCTATTAGTGATGCATCATTAATACCGGATTAGGAAATAAGGTTGCACAACAGTTTTGGATGCAGTAGGTGGTTTTGTTGCATGGCCAAAGAATCAAGTTGTTTTGGATCCAAAGGTAATACATGTGTTCTATGAACCTACATATGATATAAATTCTTCACATTTAATTCAGTTGTTTGATACACGCGTCAAATTTATGTTTCCTGCAGGCAACAAACAAGAAAAAAAATAACAGCCAATACAAAAGAAAAAAGTAAAAAGACAAAACGGACGCACCAAGTACCATACAAATGACACAGGTGAGAACAAAACTGCACCTAAAGTACAAACGAAGCGCAAAAACGTTTACGTCTCTAGTGATGCCATGCAAAAGGAAGCTAAGATGAGGATCAGTCAGAAGGCCTTAGTTTTAATGAGGACGTTTTAGTATAATCGACCTTACAATTTTAAATATTTGGTTTCAGTATATACATTCCAGTTTTATTGTATTTGAATTATTTGATATATAATTAATTGATTTGTTTTGATATAACTGAATTTCTTAAATGTGACAAAAAGATGCATATGGTCACACTTGTTAACACTTTTTGGTCATTGTTTGCATAATTCTTTGTGTGACTAAATATTACAAAAAGCCACACAAACATAAAATTCGTGTGGCCATTGGATGATTAATAGTCCCACATAAAAATACAAGATTTCTTTACTTTTAAACACCAAAATGGTCCACACTTAATTAACACTTTTGGTTAACTTTTATTCTTAGTTGTATGTGACTAAATAACCAAAACAAACATGCTTTGTGTGACTAAATGTTTGACAAAAGTCCACACACACATAAAATTTATGTGGCCAGAGGATATCAATAGTCACGACAAATACACATTTATACACTTTCAACAGCATATTGTCACACTTATTAACACTTTTGGTCACTTTATGCTTAATTGTATGTGACTAACTACACCCAAAAAACATGCTTTGTGTGACTAAATATTACAAAAGGCCACACAAACATAAAATTCATGTGGCCATTGGATGATCAATAGTCACACAAAATACACATTTCTTCACTTTAAACACCATATGGTCACACTTATTAACACTTTTGGCTACTTTATGCTTAAAATTAATATGTAGACTAAATACCCAAAACAAACAGCTTTGTGTGACTAAATATTACAAAAAGGCCAACTGACCATAAAATCATGTGACCATTGGATGATCAAAATATCACAATCAAAATACACATTTCTTCAATTAAACATCATAAGGTCACATTATAAACTTTTTGGCCACGTTAAGCTAATTGTATGTGACTAAATACACCCAACAAACATGCCTTGTGTGACTAAATATTACAAATGGCCACACAAACATAAAATTCATGTGGCCATTGGATGATCAATAGTCACACAAAATACACATTTCTTCACTTTAAACAACATATGTCCATTTATATCCACTTTTGTCACTTTATGCTAGGTTTTATGAGACCAAATACCCAAAACAACATGCTTTTGTGAGACTAAATAATCATAAAAGACACACAAAGTATAAAATTCCATGTAGCCAATAGATGATCAAAAGTCACACAAGATAACATTTCTCACTTTAAACACCAATGTTCACACTTAATTAACAAATTTTGCTACTTTATGCTTAAATAATGTGACCCTAAATACCCAAAACAAATATGCTTTGTGTGACTAAATATACAAAAGGCACACTAACATAAAATATTATGTGACCATTGGATGATCTAATAGTCACACAAATACACTTTGCTTCATTTAAATCACCAAATGGTCTCACTATATTAACACTTTTGGCCACTTTTATGCATATTGTATGTAACTAAACACCCAAAAGAAACATGCATTGGTGTGACTAAATATGAACAAATGGCCACACCAAGAATAAAATTTTATTGTGGCCATTAAGGATGAACATTAGTCAACGAAACTACATATTCTTTAAATTTATACACCATATGGTCACACTTATGTAACACTTATCTTACTTATGTGACGAAAATAGCCCAAAAAAACATGCTTAATTGTGGCTAAATAGATAACAAAATGTCACACAAACCTCAAATTCATGTGGCCCATGGAATGTCAATAGTCACACAAAATACACATTTCTTCAATTTAAACACCATATGTCACACTTATTAACACTTTTGGTCACACTTTTATGCCTAGTTGTATTGTGACTAAATACCAAAACAAACATGTTTTGTGTAGCTGAATATTACAAAAGGTCACACAAACATAAAATTCATGTGGCCATTGGATGAACAATAGTCACACAAAATACATATTTCTTCACTTTAAACACCATATGGTCACACATATTAACACTTTTGGCCACTCTATGTTTAATTGTATGTGACTAAATATACAAAAAAAACATGCTTTGTTGGTTGTACATTGTTTACGGTCACTAAATTGTACCTATTTAGTCATACAAAAAATGTGGATACGGACACTAAAGCTTTCTTATGTGTGATTAACTCGAATGCGTGACCGTAGGTGACCTACGGCCGCGCGACCTTTTGTCACACACGAAACTTTTCGCGTGTGTGACTATATGTATATAGTCACACATTTTTGGTGTGACCAATACCACTTTTTGTACTAGTGTTGCTAAAATTTAGGGTCGTTTACTGTATGTTAATGGCTGAAAATATGTGTTGTCACTTGCTGAACCACATGGTCGTTTAGTGCATTTTAATGGCTACAAATATGTGTCGTTACATGCTTGAGATTAAGTGTCATTAGTGTAAAGTTTAATGCTGCACCTTGTGTTCGATTTATAGCTGAAATTTGAGGGTCATTTTGGTAGTATGGTAATGGTAACAAAAGATGTTTCATGGCTTGCTGAAATTTCCGGGTCTTGTGGTAATGTTATAATGGTCGAGCGAAACACTTGTCCGTTTACTTTGGAACTTTTAGGGATTGGTGCTACAAATACGTGCTGTTATGTGCTGAAATTATTGTCAATTTAGTTGTATGTTTATTGGCTAGCAAACAGTGTCATTTCTTCTGAATAATTAGGTCATTTGAGTGTTATGTTAATGGAAACAAACATTTAGTTGGATGTTTCTAGTGCAAATTTTGAATAGCTCGTAGTTTAATAGTTAATCGTATGAATTTTGGTATTAAGCCGAGTACTAATACCCGGTATATTGTAAGAACTATAAAAGCCTCTTTCAACTTTGGAAGAGGTGAGCTAGTCATTATTCTTTTAACTTAACACATGACACTCGTCTCAGAAAATAATCCTATGTGTTTCTCTCTCTAGAAACTAGCCATATCCAAGAATCATCATCCGGGCTATGAAAGTTGATATCATACAATTGGTATTAGAGCTATGTGGTGATTTCATGAGCTTGTGTGCGTTCTAATCTTGATTAAATCGTGGTTTCCTTAGTTTACTTTTTTGGTTTTTGGTTCAAAAATCAAATCTTATAATTTTAAGCTTAGATGTGTTTAGTGTTATGTTTTTAAGCAAGATCTAGGCATAAGGCAACTAGTTGTGCAAGAAAAATCAAGGTTCAACGTCAAAAGGGGTGTGTTTTTGGTGATTTTGTTGGAAAAATACATGTTTTGCTCAAAGTTAACCTTCTGTTTGACGAAGCGGATATGCTGTTGAATGCATAGAATATGCAGGTTTGAATCAAGCGAAATATGACAGGTTGATTCCAAGCGAAATATGTATTCAAGCGGAATATGACATTTGTCAAGCAAAATATGACAGGTTGATTCCAAGCGAAATATGATAGATTTTCAAACGAAATATGTTAGTTTTCAAACAAGCGAAATATGACAGGTTCATCAAGCATTTTGTACCTCAATTGTTTTTACTTTTCAGAAATGCTCCCCCTCAAAATGTGCATCAGTATTCAAAATTGTTTAGCACGTTTGGGCGGAGTATACACACGAGACTTAATAATCATATTTTTATTATTCACATATTTTAATCACATTTTTAGTATCAGAGCTTTATCAATATCCAAGCTTAAAGCCGCTCTTTATCAAGACTTTGGACTTGAAGAATTAGTTTCGTCATTATGGATTGAAAGTGAGCAAGTATATGACATAAGTGCAGCTTATGGTATCACACACTGGTGGTTTAGCAGAAAGCAATTCTACATCAACAAACACAGTGAGCCCTCAGATCGTGATGCAGTCAGATCCCATATGCGAATTCTCAGTGTTATCAGTATCAAGACTTATGAAAGATACGGATACAACTACTTGAGAGAGATAGTTCTACGCCGAGCTGACTATAATGAGTACAAGATCTCAGAAAAGGATTTCAAAAGTCTTCATCCCAATGACTTTGAAGACGTAAACATCCATCAAAATCAAGGCCAAACACGACCACCCAACCAAGAGCATGAACAATGTTAATTTGCACAACCTGTCTAGATTATAGACCAATAAACATTGTCATAAGGGAAACATATTGGAAGACTTGCAGCTGGGCATGAGAATCTATTCAAACTAAGCTTAATCTGAACAACCTAAATATGGGATGCATCTGATTTTCCTTTAAAAGAAGATTACACCATTTTCTTCAAACCAAGAGCAGTAATCTACAGAGACAGGGATGGTAATAGAAAGATGATGAGAATAGATGAGGTGCACAAGTTTAGTGATGGAACGTTGACAAGAATCAAAGAAAAGCAGAATTTCATTGAGGTTAAAGATTATCCAGCTATGTCAAGTTTAATAAGGGTCATGGAGGAATAGGAAATGGACTGTAAGACAACAAAAGAAGGAGTGAAAGAGCTTTATCGAGTGATTGAGAGGAAGACTAAAGATCAGGATAGACCCTTTCGAAGTCTGGAAAGCATAATCGGTGGACAACTAAGAGATATTGACTACAGACCCTAGGTCAATATCATCTGTATTGTGATAATTTTATCTTGTACGTATAAGTAAAAGAGATAATATATCTTTATTGATGAAATATGTGTAGGAATAATCTATGACCCTCAACGATTGAGGGGATCAATAAAAATTATACATTAACACGTCTTGTGAATAATTGGCGCATTTTCTCAAATTATTAAACATAAAAAAATCACAATGCATAACCAAAATGTTTTAAAAAATTTGAATAGGTGAGTAAAATGGTTTGATTAAAAATATGTTAAAAATAAAAATGTGATTATTAAGTCTCGTGTGTAAACTCCGCCCAAACATGCTAAACAATTATTGAATAACCGATGCACATTAAAATGGGGTGAGCATTTCTGAAAGTAAAAACAATCACTATGATACTAAACATGTTGAAAATCTAACTCAAAAGGGTACCTTTAAATGAATTATGAATCAATTCGTTTTTATGGAGGTGGGTGGGGGGGAGGGGGGGAGGAGAACTGTACCAAAAGACTGACCATGCATTTTTACAATTATCCGGAGATATAAGTTGGTAAGGTAAGGTCCAAAGTTCCATGATCCACCCATAACCGGAGGATCTGCCCATGGACAATCCAATTAGTTAGTGTAGAATCCTTAGGATGAACTAAAAAAGAAAAAATGGTGAGAATAAGGGAATAGTGCAACTGAGATGTGAGCTTAGTACTGGATAAACCCAACAAGGTTTCAAGTCATTAAGTCTCGTAAGCACTGAAAGGGTTGAAGAATAAAAAGAATATAAGGATGACAAAGTGTAAATAAAGAAGCCCTTCCATACACTTAGGTAGAAACCGGGTCCAATAACATATGCTGCCAGAATCACAAGATGGTAGCTGACATTAAAGACCGACATCATTGTGACCCCGTGATGCAATGCACAACCCCCCTAGCAACTCCGTTATCCCTCAAAATATTTCTGATTATCATTTCACACGTAGACTCAACACATAATCTATTGACTAATTCTCACTCCGATATTAGATGATACTAGAAAAGGAGCAGTCAACACCAGCCTCCGATCACTAAAACCAAAACGCACTAATCGAGTCTAGAGCCAAGAGATCATCAATTAATCTCGGATAGGAAACAATGCCAATTCGTCTTTCATTCACACACTGAGGAAACAAGTCTAACCTAATATTCCTACGCATTATCCTAGTATATTGCCAGAGACATCCCGGTAAACGAAGGTTCATCACAATGAAGATGGAAATCCTGCTAGAGCCAACATTAAACAAGCTCTTGGTAGGTGACTTGTGCGATTCTACCAGAATCAAACTTGTATCAACTAGGAAAGAAGACAGTGGTGGCGATTCTACGTCGAATCAACTTGTGTTCCGTGTATAATAATTGACGGTATTAATGTCCTGTTGACAAACATCAAAACTCGCTGAATTGTTACAAAATATTTCATAAGAAACACTAGACTGATTTTCAGATCAATTTTTCTCTTTATTGCTAACTGTTTCCATTACAGTATAATTAAAAATGGAGATGGAGATGGAAATACCCATTACTCAAAAATATATATCAATGGTGAATAACCTAATAGCCAGACACACCTACACAAGGTTATGAAGTTTGAAAGATCTCATAAAGGTGTCAAGCTTCCGCAAACCATTGGAATCACGAGTATTTCTTCAGCAAGAACACAAGAGTGCAGATCTAGTACAAGAAAAGTAAATTATGATTGGGTTGTATGTTAATGGCTGAAAATGTGTGTTGTCACTTGCTGAACCGCAGGGTCGTTTAGTGCATTTTAATGGCTGCAAATATGTGTCGTTACTTGCTGAAATTTAGTGTCATTTAGTGTATGTTATTGGCTGCAAACTTGTGTCATTTCTTGCTGAAATTTGAGGTCATTTGGTGTATGTTAATGGTAACAAAAATGTGTCATTGCTTGCTGAAATTTCGGGTCCTTTGGTATATGTTAATGGCCGCAAACACGTGTCGTTACTTGCTGAACTTTAGGGTCATTTAGTGCATTTTAATGGCTGCAAATATGTGTCGTTATTTGCTGAAATTTAGTGTCATTTAGTGTATGTTATTGGCTGCAAACGTGTGTCATTTCTTGCTGAAATTTAGGGTCATTTGTGTATGTTAATGGCAACAAACATTTAGTTGGATGTTTCTAGTGCAAATTTTGAATGACTGTATATGCTTCACCTGTTTTTGCAGCATGTTGAAGAGCTTGTTGAATATCTACGATTTGGATTGTGGTGGGTGGTGGGTGGCTCTTGGCATTGCATCTTCTATTGGTCTTGGTAAGCATCACAACAAATAACCAACACACCATTTATAAGTAGCAGTACAAGCTTTACAAAAAGACTTAAACTTTATTTAATTTTAGTACTTCTTTTATCTTTTTCAAGAGTGACAACCTAAGTATCACCATAAATTAAGACACAAGGCTGAGATAATATCACCAGAACAGGTACGATTGTCGTTCATCAAGTTAGGAAAGAAAGTAGAGATAAGCAATTCTTGTGGTAAAATTTGCAGCCATTGAACTTATTTTCTCCAATTTGTCTTTCATAACTTATACACCTATGAAACTAGTAACGTATGCGCCCCTATTGCCACTAAAAACAAGTTTTAAGATCTAGTATGCTATTGGAAAAATGTACCATCAATTGTAGCGCAAGCATAGTGGAATATGTGAAATTGTTCAACTTGCTGGCTTGTTCTCAGATATATCTCCATTAGTTAATACAAACATGTGTCGTTGCTTGCTGAAATTTCAGATCTTTCGCTATATGTTAATGGCTGCAAACATGTGTCATTACTTGCTAAAGTTTGGTTTCATTTAGTGTATGTTAATGGCAGTGAGATGTAGGGAAGCGAGAGTAGTTAAACCACTAACTAATGCACTTAACTATGCTTGTCAATAACACTAACAAATCTTAGAAATGTTAAGAAATTGTGATTGTGCACTCTCCTGTAAAGTTTCAATAAAGAGAATAACAAAGGCTTCCCTCTACCCATTTTAACTAGGAAAAAAGCAAGTTACTTTTTAATGAAGAAAACCAAAACATCAACAGTAACACACAGAAACAAGTAGTGCAACCAGAAAAGGTCTTCAATAAACGAATGTCCTTATGAGGCATATCTACAGGAGTAAAACACTCCACTGAAGCAAGGAGGATCAAAGCCTAGCTGATAATACAAAGAAAAAAAAAGAGGATCCTACCTCTAAGAGTAGAGAATAAGAAGAAAGTAGAAGACCAACCTAGGACAAATAATCAGTATGGACAAAAGTGAATCGGAGTTTATCTAAGCATTAGCTCTAAGCGTGTTGTAATAATTCAAATTCTGAATCTAGTGTGCAAAATGTGTAACAAATATTTATACTCTGTAAGTCAACAAAATGTATGTTTGTTAATATTAATGAGTTCTGTGAATGCAACTCCCCACGGTTAAAATGTCTTTGAATAAAGAAGCAGATTTGGAAACAAAAGGCAAACTTTGTTAACAGTTTGAACATGAACTAGCGGGTTTGGAACAGCAACAGGTTAAACTATTTGCTTGATATTGGTTATCAATGGAGACCCACAGGAAAGAAATTCACCTTAGGAAAACTTAATTGTGGTTATCAATGGAGACCCACAGGAAAGAAATTTGCCTTAGGCGAACTGTGCCCATTAACTAAGCTTTCTGTGAAATGTTCTATTATGTCTGCTAACCAACAGGACCCCAACAAAATTTGGGGAACCGACATTCCAAACTCTTTACAATCGACTGTTTTCAATTGCAGGTCGTCCTTTGGTATCTGGACTCAGGCTGTTCAAAACATATGACGGGGAATCGTTCAAAGCTCAAGAACTTTGTAGAAAAGTTCATTGGGACAGTCAGATTCGGGAATGATCACTTTGGAGCTATCATTCTTCTCCAGTATGCTTGTTGTCAAAAGCTTCTAAGATCAAATCATGGCTGTGGCATCTTCGTTTAAACCATTTAAACTTCGGCACAATCAATGATCTTGCTCGAAAAGATCTGGTTAGAGGTTTACCAAGATTGAAGTTTAAAAAGGATCATCTTTACTCCGCCTGTCAACTTAGAAAACGTAAGAAGTACTCCAAAAACCAAAATCGAAAACACCAATATAGGAAGTTCTTTATCACCCTTCTTCATGGATCTAAGTGGGTCCAATGAGAGTACAGAGATTATAGGAGAAATACATTATTATTCATCGGGATGACTATTCAAGATTCACATGGGTAAAGTTTTTGAGATCAAAGGATGAGACTCCAGAGTTTGTCATCAACTTTCTCAACAAAACAGTTAGATACATCCGAACAGATAATGGAACGGAATTCGTCAACCAAGTTATGTCTAAATATTATGAAGGTGTTGGCATATTTCATCAAAAGTCTGTTCCGAGAACTCCTCAACAAAACGGCGTTGTCGAAAGACGAAATCGTACACACATGTGAAGCAACACGGACAAATGTTTGATATTACCAAAACGCCAAAGTTCCTATGGGCAAAAGTAGTCGCTACTACTGCTTGTTAACCCCAGAACAGATCCCTAATTCAATACTCGTCACAACAACAAACCCCCATATAGCTTGTGCATGATAAGAAGCCTGATCTTACATTTCTTCCTCAGAGTATTTGGTGCTCTGTGCTACCCTACAAATGATAGCGAAGATCTAGGTAAATTGCAAGCCAAAGCTGACATTGGGATTTTCGTTGGTTATGCTCCCAGCCGGAAGGGTTTTCGAATCTACAACAAAAGAACCCGTCGAATAATGGAAACAATTCATGTCACATTGATGCGCGTGCATCAGACAAGGCTCTTGACACCATCAGTTCAGGACCCGAGCCTATGTCGATAATGCCTAACAATTCAGTTCAGGGCTCATACCTAATCAGATCAATGCAACCAATTATGTTCTACTGACAGATAAAGATCTGGATTTATTATTTCAGCCAATGTTCGATGAATACTTTGAAGTAACTAGAGTCGATGCACCAGTACCTTCGGCTACTATTGTTAACGCTCATGCTGTTCCACCAGGTACATCTGTGTCTACAACATTTGCTCAAGATGCACCTTCAACAACAGTTATTTCACTTCAGCATATGGACTACAACTCCAGTCATATCAAGATGATGTGTAGTTTGGATCCACTATACGAATACACCCCAACTACTCAAGCTATCCTTCATCCCTCAAATAACACTGTTACTGGAGAACCAGGTTCTGCACAGACATCATCAGGGGATGTTAGTAGAGCTGAACCCAACCAAGTTACTCAACCATCAGATCATCTCAAAAATGGTCCAAAGATCACCCTCTTGACAATATTGTTAGAAATCCCTCTCGTCTTGTATCTACCAGAAAATAGTTAGCTTCCGATGCTCTATGATACTGTTTCCATATTAAACTGTCAAAAGTCGAACCAAAGAACTTCAAAATAGCTGTGAGGGAGAGGGGGAGGAGTGGGGTAGGTAGTTGTATGATAGCATGAGGTGGGGATGTGAAGGTATGCTGGCTGTAGATACTGGTTTGAAGCTATGCAACAGAACTTCACGAGTTTGATCGTCTTGAAGTATGGGTTTTGGTACCAAAACCAAAAGGTGTAATGATCATTGCTCTCAAATGGATTTACAAAGTAAAGCTTGATGAGTATGGTGATGTTCTGAAAAACAAAGCTCGGTTAGTAGCAAAGGGATATCATCAAGAAGAGGGTATTGACTTTGAAGAATCATTTACACCCGTTGTACGAATAGAGGCCATCAGGATATTTATTGCCAATGCAGCAACCAAAAATATGATCATCTACCAGATGGATGTCAAAACTGCTTTTCTTAATGGTGATCTTCAAGAAGAAGTCTTTGTCAGTCAACCTGAAGGATTTGAGGACCCGATAATCACAAACCATGTATCGTCTGAAGAAGGCTCTTTCCGGGCTATAGCAGGCACCAGGGCGTGTATGACACTCTAATCAATTCCTAATGTCTAACAATTTCTTTAAAGGGTGCTGATCCAATTTTATCACATAGGCCAAATCAGGAAAACATATTCAACTAGATCAAATAATACGTAGATACATCATTTTAGCCTCAATTGATCATAATCATGGGGGTGGGGGGACATATTTGCCAAAAGAGACAGCTCTAAATTTCAGATGTCCAATCACGTACAAATGTCGTTTTTCTTAGGACTACAAGTTTCTCAAAGTCCTGGAGACATCTTTATTAACCAAGCAAAATATGCTCTCGAAATCTTAAAGAAATATGGAATGGATCTTACAGACCCTGTTGATACACCAATGGTGGATCGATAAAAACTGGATGAAGGGATTCCAGTTGACCAAACTCGATTTAGAGGAATGGTTGGCTCCTTAATGTACCTTACTGCCAGTAGACCCGACCTTGTATTCGTTTGCATGTGTGCAAGATATCAGGCAAAGCCCACCAAAAAGCACCTTAAGCAATCCAAACCTGTCTTTCGTAACCTACAAGGAACATTAACATGGGTCTTTGGATTTGGCAAGACAATGCCATGTCCACTAACAGCTAATGCCAGATGCGGATCTAGCGTGGATGGTCAAAAATCAAGAAGAAGTACATCGGGAAGTGCTTAGTTTCTTGGAGATAGATTGGTTAGCTGGTCCTCAAAGAAGCAAAGAAGCACTGCATTATCTACAACAGAGGCTGAATACATTGACATGTCTGGATGTTGTGCTCACATACTTTGGATTCGATCCTAGCTAAAAGACTATAGATTTGAATTCAATAAAATTCCTATGTACTATGATAACAAAAGTGCCATTGCTCTTTGCTGTAACAATGTCCAATGTCACCATTTCATCCGAGAGCAAGTGAAAAATAGAGTGGTTGAACTCTACTTTGTGGAAACAAACTATCAACTTGTGGACATACTCACAAAAGCATTACCAAGAGAACGGTTCGAATTTCTTCTTCCACGCCTAGGCATGAAGAGTTTGACCCCAGAAACTCTCAGACGCCTTCAAGAAGGAGAGGATGAATAAACGAAGTGCCTTCGTGTATCCTTTGTACATATTTAACGCACAAATAAATAATAATAATAATAATAATAATAAAATGACTTGGTAAAATATTTTAAGTCATTTGGAATTACAAAATGGCTTGCAATTACTTCAGATTGCAACCCAGTTCTCAAACACGGGTAATTAATTTTCCCCAGGCATGGATTACTTTATATCCATGCATCAGAGGATTAATGTACGCTTCAGTGCATTTTTCTTAACTCGGAAGAGAAGTCTTCCTTTTGAAAACCAAATAATTTTTCTTAATTGATTCTTCAAAATTGTTTGTGTTAACGATAGTGGTGGGATAGCTGTTCAAGTAACTTTTCCATCCCAATCAATAACTACAGCTCTTTCAATAGAAAATGGGTCATTGTTTGAGGGGGAGAGTGAATTTGAAAATTTACTTCATCATACGGATTTCTAAAAGAAGTGATTGGGAGGATATTCCATGGCGGTTTAGGAGTGTTGTATGCTATAAAAGTATGAGTATAAATTGTCAAAAGCTATAAGAGTGGTAATTATTATGTTTAATAAGTTACTACTAGGGATTTCGTCGCATTTACTCCAGCAGTAATTTTATCAGTATCTGAACCACTCAAGTTGAAATCTGTTCTATCGTTCTATGACCAAGACAAAACGTTTTTATGTATTCTAATGGGTTAAAGTTTGAGGGGAGTTAATTAATTTTAATTCAAAGGGCCATAAAATTGTCTGTGTTTTAAAGGATTTAGGGACTTTAATCAATCCTGTTGATATTTCCTAGCTTTATTATTCAATAGGGACCAAATCAGCCAAATGTCAAACTTAGAACAACCTTAGAAATACTTAGACAAAGAAATAGAAAAGATAGTAAAGCTCAAGGACCATTCTTTCCAAGTCTAAAATTTTGACTCACTTACATATTTCGGTCAAACTGGTCAAACACACACACGCACACATAAACCGCTCCATTTAAATTCGAATTTTTCAAATCTCATTTCAAGATCAAAGGTACACTCCTATTCATTCATTACCCATTTCTTATCTCATTTATAAAAGGAATTAGCATAAAACTCGTTTTTGAGCTATTAATCGAATAAAATCGATTTACTGTTCATAATATTAAAGTTGCGTGTTTTTCTTGAATTGGTTGAGGGGTTTGATTCGTTAGGGTGCGATTAGGATGGGTCTGAAATAGTTTTTCATTTAGTTAACTAATTAATGAGATATGATGATTTTTAGAATTCGAATGAATCAAAAAATGATCTTAATCGTTAATTAAATGAGGGGTTTTGATGACTAGGGTGCGATTAGGATGGGGTTGAAGCAGTTTTTGATATCTCGATCATATGAGTGATGAAGGAAGATTTTTTTTAGATGAATGAAGCGAAATATGTTGGTGGTTGTTAATGGTTATGTGCTAAGTGGTTATTTCACTCTTATGCATTTAAGATTCTCCAAGTTGCCTTAGATAAAAGATTATGAGCTTATCCCGTAGATTGATTGCATATGATGATTTTTTTTCTTTCTTTCGAGCATTTTTGTCACATAAATAGTTGTGGTTATGGATTTTGAGATGCCTAGAAGTGTAATGAGAAGCTTGCTTGAATGATTCATAGGGATTTAAATTGTTAAAATCTAAGTTATGAATTATTGGTTAAGCAAGCGAAACATGTATTAATAGAATGAAGCGGAACATGTTAAAACATGTTTCAAGCGGAACATGTTTACATGTTTCAAGCGAAACATGTTTACCTGTTTCAAGCGAAACATGTTTGACATGTTTCAAGCGAAACATGTTTGACATGTTTCAAGCGAAACATGTTTGACATGTTCCAAGCGAAACATGTATGTCATGTTCCAAGCGAAACATGTATTTCATGTTTCAAGCGAAACATGTATACATGTTCCAAGCGAAACATGTATTTCATGTTTCAAGCGAAACATGTACTCATGTTCCAAGCGAAACATGAACAACTTGCTTATTTTGGAGCGAAATATGTAGGAGCGAAACATGACAGGTTCACTTCAGGCGAAATATGTCAATAATACAAAAAGAAACTCTGCCCAAATTTTCTAAAGTTTGTGTAATCTTTTGCTTATTGTCATATTTTCTCAAGTGTCATGTTTAAATGTATGTTATTTACCCCTATGAGAATAGGATCTTAATCTCGAAACTAAATAATCGGGTCTGTTAACTTCACAGTTAACATTGACATCATTGGTCTTAAGGATGACTTCATTCCGATGTTATATCACTATCCTAACTCTAACATGAAAAACTAACCATTGCATGTTTCTAAAATCAATCAGCTCATCAAGGATATCTAATGATAATCAGTAGAATATATATGTTGTATATGAACTGTATTGGTTGTTTTTTAAGTAGAATCATGAATCCTCAAGAGACAGAACAAGTCATTGCTCGTGATGAACTAGGGGTTTCCTACTGCTGAAAAGAGTCACATAAGCACAACAAATGTTGAACGGAAACCACAGTAAAGCAGAAAGAAGAAACCTTTCAAGTTTTTATTGATGTGATCAAGAATTCTACATGCATCAAGGCATTCACCATTTTTGCGGATGTCCCTGAAATTCTCATGCAACAGTTTTGGTACACCATTACTAAGATCAAAGGCTCTGAGTCCTATGAGTTTCTTCTAGCCGATAAAAGGCGTGTGATAGATGCTAAAGTCTTTATGAAAGATAATATATCTGTCTACGAAAAGAAGGTGAAGCAGTACACAGTGAAGTACAAAATGATAGAGACACTCTCACGGTCCCTCGTTGATCTTGGTTACTCAGGACAACTTCACAAATATACAAATATTTTGTAACCCACTATGCATCAGCCTTGGTGGAAACTCTGGCAGGCCTGCATCAACAAGAGTCCTATTAACAGACACTAGCAATGACAAGTTAAGGAAGTCAAGAATTGATATTCTGTGGGGCATGTTTTATAAAGAGAATTTGATTATCCCATCTTTGATTTGGGAGACATTGCTACCAAATGATCATAGAACGGGAGAACAAATGTCAAGACGTGAAAAGATGTCATATCCTCGATTCACAAAGGTATCATTGATTTACTTCCTCCAAGAGCACAAATCTCTCAAGAAGCTCAAGTTTCAAATCCTTTACACACTCAAGGATGACGGTGTTGTGAGTCGCTTAAATTCGTGAGAATGGTGAGATGTTCGCAATATGGTCTCGTCATCCTGCTACTATGCTTAATAAAGAGATTATTCAATCAGAATCATACAAGAGGTTCATCCTGTATTCTACTGGTCAAATACCTCCAAAGAAGAGCAGAGGGAAAGGTTCGCAAGGGAAGAAGTCTGCAGATCCCACTGAAGAATCTGTTGATGTGTCTGATGAGTCCGAACCAGAACCTCTTATCAGAAGGAAAACCTCTAGTAGAAGAGTTACTAAGAAGAAAAAGCCACCATATATTGATGACAACATCATTCCTGAAACCAGACATAGCTTTAGAATAGGCAAAGTCCAATCAGCTTAACTGAACTGACAAACAAGCTGCAGCAAAGACAAGTCACAGCCACTCAATGCAAGAATTAGCTCCGAATCTGCCCCGAACCTGCGAGAAGGAAAGACAGTCAATATATGCTATTTCTCTGAAACAACGCCAGAAGCTCAAGGGTAATTCAAACTCTTACTACCCGCTGAACAAGAGCCGCTTCATAAAATAAGGAAAGCTCTCAAGTGAATTGTAAAAAGGAGCATGTTGAGGAGACAACCTGGTACTGGTGGCTCAGTGAAGGAAATGGTGAGAGATACCAGGGGGTTCGATGAGTCAATTTTTTGCAATGTTGAGGAATGACAAGAAAAAAACTGAATCTGATTCTAATACGATAATTACAAGTACAGATACACCGTGCGCAAGAATGCTGACACTAAGATAAAGGATGCTGAAAAGACTGCAGACATTACTAAAGAGACTACTGAGCAACCTTTGACATCGTCAAGCTTCTCTGTGCCTTCTGATTATGGTAATCAATTTCTTAATCTATCTCATAACAAGGAGATTTTTGAGCAACCTCTAGTTTTACAACAAACAACACCAATCCCTACAACCATTACAACACCACCAATCAACACAGAAGCTCCAGCAATCACCACAGCTATCCCAGAAATCACACCATTCATCGCCCTTCAGCTAAGAGTCGCGAAATTAGAGCAAGATATGTTTGAAGTAAAGAAGTTTGATCACTCTGCTGATGTTTTGGCTTCTATTCAATCCCAAGTTCCTCCAGTTATTGATAAGTATCTAGGAACAAAACTTGATGATGCTCTCATTAAGACTCTTGAAAGACACACTGCAGATTTAGTTGAGAAATACTCTGTGGTGCCTACCCTAGAGTCAAGCAAGAAGCAAGAATCTGAAAAGAGTTAAGAAGAGATTATCATAATCAAAAGGGAACAAGAGGAAAAGAAACAAGAGCCAACGTATACCATCAAGTCGACTGATCAAGCAGCACTTAAAGAATTTGATCTAAAGAGTGCTCTCTTCAAATTCATGCATAAGAACAAATCTGCCAACAGAAATCCTGCCAACTACAGATTATATCATGCTCTCATGGAAGCATTGAATAAGGATGAAAATGCCATGGACAGGAAGTGCAGACACGGTAAAGACCATAAAAGAAAGCATAATGTAATGATGACGATGACGATGATGATGAAGGCCCTCCAGCTGGATCAACCAGGGTAAGTCATAAAGAAAAGAAGAAAAAGAAGAGTCTGAGTCGCTCAGAAGCCATCCACCAACCAAAGAAATCATCCAAGGGTAAAGATCCAAAGGTGGGTTCTAAAACTGGTAAGTCTGCACCAGCAAAGGATCCAGTTGAAGAGCCTACTGAAAAGGTGATTATGGATGAACTACCTACTGAGGACATTCCAATTTCTGATGAAGGGCATGTCTCAGATCCGGAGGACACCGATAACGCTCATATGCCAAAGATTCCGGATACAACAACATGGTTCAGACCAATACTTGAAGAAGAGAGACCTGCTTCTCCTAAACCAGAATGGGTCATTCCTCCAATTGACCTACCTGAAGCAGACAATAACTGGGCAAATGCATTTGCCAAAGCACATCAAGATCCAGATGAAAACAAGCTTCATAACAAGATTGATGATATAGGCTCATTCATCAGATGGTATTGTAGAAGGATTGGAAAAGAAGAGCTCAGCAAAGCCGATCTTGAAGGTCCAACATTCATGATGGTGAAAGGTTTTCATGAGAACAACATTTCTCTTCAGTTTCAGATGGAAGAATGTCATAAGCTTCTCACAAATCAGATTGATTTGGTTAATCCTGAGGGTCATCAGATTGTTCCTGATATTAGCAATACCGTTGCCCTTAAGGAGAACCTCCAGGTCAGGTGAACTATTCAACCACAATTCTTTTCAACAAAATCTGGAGTATCTTTCTTCTGACAGAGACTAAGAACGACACAGAGCTTTATCAATATTCCAAGCTCAAGCCCTCTTTAGCAAGACTTTAGACTGAAGAATTATTCTGTCATTAGGATTGAAAGTGAGCAGTATATGACATAATGCACTTATGGTAATCACACACTGGTGGTTTAAGCAGAAACATTTCTACTTCAACAAACACGTGAGCGGCCCTCAAGATCGTGGATGCAGTCAGATCCCATATGCGAATTCTTAGTGGTTATCTGTTAAACAAGAACTTATGAAAGATACGGATACAACTACTTGAGAGAGATATTTCTACGCCGAGCTGACTACAACGAGTATAAGATCTCAGAAAAGGATTTCAAAAGTCTTCATCCCAATGACTTTGAAGACTTGAACATCCTTTATATTCAAGGCAAGCTCGACCACTACCAAGCAGGCAAGGTTAATTTGCACATAGCGGGGTCAGTTTATGGACCAGAAACATTGTCATAAGGAAACGTGTGGAAGACTTGCAGCTGGGCATTGAGAGCTATCAAACTAAGCTTAATCTGGAACAACCTAATTAGGATGCATCTGATTTTCCTTTCAAAGAAGATTACACCATTGTCTTCAAACCAAGAGCAGTAATCTACAGAGACAGGGATGATAATAGAAAGATGATGAGAATAGATAAGGTGCACAAGTTTAGCGATGGAACATTGACAAGAATCAAAGAAAAGCTAGATTTCGATGGGTTAAAGAAATTTCAAGCTATTCAGTTTAATAAGTGGCATGGAGTAGAGGGAAATGGACTGAAACGACAAAAGAAGGAGTGAAAGACTTTATATCGAGGTGATTGGAGAGGAGTACAAAAATCAGAGAATCTATCAAAGTCTGGAAAGCTTTGTCGATGACGAACCTAAGAGATAGTGACTAAAGATTGATCATATAGAACAGAGTGACATCCGTTCACTCCGTCACTAAGGCAATATTATCTTTTTTAATGAATAATTTATCTTGTATAGTTATAAAGTAAAAATTAGTATATCTTCTTGATGATTATGTGGTAGAAGAATCTATGACCCTCAACGATTGAGGGGGAGCATTAATAATGTTTTCTCATACACGCACTTTGAATAATTGCACATTTTTCGTTCCAAAATTTTTTTAACATATTTGGCCACACTTTTCTCCCAAATTTTATAACATATTTAAATCAATTGATATCCAAAATGTCAAAGGGTTTAAAATTTTTGATAAGGGGAGAAAATGTGATTAAAATATGTGTATAATAATAACCGTGATTATTAGGACTCATATACTCCGCCCAAACGTGCTAAACAATTTCGAATACCGAAGCACATTTTGAGGGGGAGCGTTTCTGAAAAAAATCAAAAAACGATCGAGGTACTAAACGCTTTGATATTTATATCATAAGTACCTTAATTGAATTTTCAATTGGTTTTATGGAAAGGAGAACTGTACCAAAAGACCGACCATGCATTTTACTTTATTGGAGTTATAAGGTTGGTAAGGTTAGGTACTATTCCCAATGATCCAGCCATAACCGGAGGGATCTACCCAGGGACAATCCACTAGTTAGTGTAGAAGTCCTTAGGTATGACATATAAAAGGAGTAAAAGTGAGAATAAGGGAAAAGTGCCGACTGAGATGGAGCTAGTACTGGAATAAACCCAACAAGGTTCTAGTCATGAAGTCTCGGTAAGCACTGAAGGGGTTGAAGAATTAAAAAGAATTGTAAGGATAAAGGGTGTAAAGAAAGAAGCCCTCCATACACTTAGGCAGAAACCGGGTCAATACATATGCTGCCAGAATCACTAAGATGATTGCTGACATTGAAGATCGACATCATGGACCCAGTGATGCAATGCACAACCCTCCCTAGCCACTCAGAATCTCTCAAAAGATTTCTGTTTCATTTCTCACGGAGACTAAACACGTTATCTATTGACTTTCTCACTCCGAGTTAGTTGATATTGAACAGGTGGCAGTCAGCTCCAGCCTCCGATTACTAGAACCAAAACGCACTATTGAGTCTAGAGCCAAGAGATCGTCAATTAATCTCGTTAGGACACATATCCAATTCTCTTGTCTTCCACACACTGTGGAAACAAGTCTATCCTAAGAGTCCTACGCATTATCCTTGTGATATTGCCAGAACATCCGAGTGAAACGAAGGTTCTTCACAATGAAGATGGAAATCCTGCTAGAGCCAACATCAAACAAGCTCTTGGTAGGTGACTTGTGCGATTCTACAAGAATCAAACTTGTGTCAACTGGAAAGAAACGATGGTGCGATTCTGTGTGAATCAAACTTGTTCCAGTATAAGAATTGACGGTTATTGATCATTTGACAAACAATCAAAACTCTCGAAGTGTTACAAAATATTTTCATAAGAAACACTTAGACTGATTTTTCAAATCAATTTTCTCTTTATTGCTAACTGTTTCATTACAGGATAACTTAAAGATGGAGATGGAGATGGAATTTCCCAGTTCCTGAGATATCAAGTGAATAACCGAATGCTCAGACACGACCTACACTTGTTATGAAGTTATGAAAGACCTCATAAAGGTGTCAAAGCTTCCGCAAACTCTGATATCGTGTATTTCTTCACAAGTGCACAAGATGGCGATCCATTACAAGATGATGTAAGATTATGTTTGGGTGATGATCTCAAGAAAGCTCAAGATCACAATCAAAGACAAGTCAAAGATGAATCAAAAGATCACTACCCCAAATGTACAAGATATCAAATGTCTACGAGCTAAAGACTGAAGTGATTAAGTTTAGTATTTTCAGGGGTGACCTCCCTTAGGGGGAGATTGTTAGATATTAGAAAAAGACTCGGTCACCCCGTGTATTTTTACTGTTTATTATAGCTCGTAGTTTAATAGTTAATCGTATGACTTTCGGTATTAAGCCGGGTACTAATACCCGGTATATTGTAAGAACTATAAAAGCCTCTTCCAACTTTGGAAGAGGTGAGCTAGTAATTATTCATTTTACACTTTAACACATACACTCTCTCTCTAGAAAATATCTCTCTATGTGTTTCTCTCTCTAGAAACTAGCCATATCCAAGAATCATCATCCGGGCTATGAAAGTTGATATCATACAAACTGTATATGCTTCACCTGTTTTTGCAGCATGTTGAAGAGCTTGTTGAATATCTAAGATTTGGATTGTGGTGGGTGGTGGGTGGCTCTTGGCATTGCATCTTCTATTGGTCTTGGTAAGCATCACAACAAATAACCAACACACCATTTATAAGTAGCAGTACAAGCTTTACAAAAAGACTTAAACTTTATTTAATTTTAGTACTTCTTTTATCTTTTTCAAGAGTGACAACCTAAGTATCACCATAAATTAAGACACAAGGCTGAGATAATATCACCAGAACAGGTACGATTGTCATTCATCAAGTTAGGAAAGAAAGTAGAGATAAGCAATTCTTGTGGTAAAATTTAGAGCCATTGAACTTATTTTCTCCAATTTGTCTTTCATAACTTATAAACCTGTGAAACTAGTAACATATGCGCCCCTGTTGCCACCAAAAAACAAGTTTTAAGATCTAGTATGCTATTGGAAAAATGTACCATCAGTTGTAGTGCAAGCATAGTGGAATATGTGAAAATGTTTAACTTGCTGGGTTGTTCTCAGATATATCTCCTTTAGTTAATACAAACATGTGTTGTTGCATGCTGAAATTTCAGGTCTTTCACTATATGTTAATGGCTGCAAACATGTGTCGTTACTTGCTGAAGTTTGGTTTTATTTAGTGTATGTTAATGGCAGCAAATGTGAGTCGTTACTTATTGAAATTTAGGGTCTTTTAGCGTATATTATTAGCTGCAAACATGTGTCATTCCTTTCTGAAATTTGGGTTTGTTTAGTGTATGTTAATGGCTACAAATGTGTGTCGTTAGTTGCTGAACTTTAGGGTCGTTTAGTGTATTTTAATGGCCGCAAATGTGTGTCGTTACTTGCTGAAATTCAATATGGTTTATGTTGTATATCCAACAATTCAAAATGGCTTAAGCTTAAATTAAAACTATAAGGGAAAGGTCTTCAACTGACTAGAGGGTCAAAGTCATTTAATATGTTACATATATTACTTTAAAATTGGTTTGATTGTTAGTTTTGCACAGTTTAGTTTGAAAACATATTTTCGACAGCAAAAGGTGCAGGCAATACTGACTGTTTTCAAGAAGTTCTAAAAAACATACCCGTTTAGGTGCGCCTGATGCACCTTGTTGGTTAGCTGTCGGTTTGTGTGATCGTTTTTTTTGATCATTGTTATTTGCTTTGGTTTTCTCAATAGTGTAACACCTTTAAGGGTAACATTGCAGTAACTTAGCAAGGAGAAAATTGTTGAAAGATGTAGAAGAGTGTATGCTCATGCACATGACTATCATATCAATTCTATTTCGAATAACATGTATAATTCTTTAAATATCTCAAGTGTTTATTAGCTTTTGTTACTTGTACACATGTTTACTCCCCAAGGCTCAATTCTTTGATAATTAAGCCCTTGTGAGATTAAAAAAATGTTGCCATGTAATATTTGTGCTGCTAATGAAACATTTAAACTGCTTGGATGTTATTACTACTGTTCGAGCATTGAGGGTTAGTGTTGCCAAGCTACGTTTAATAATTGTTTAAATTAGGATGTTATTAATATTGCCGAGTATTTTAGTAACTGATAATATTATAACCAGTTATAAAAGTTAAAACTG
This sequence comes from Tanacetum coccineum, assembly GCA_026074375.1. Taxonomy (NCBI): domain Eukaryota; kingdom Viridiplantae; phylum Streptophyta; class Magnoliopsida; order Asterales; family Asteraceae; genus Tanacetum; species Tanacetum coccineum. The sequence goes on from BQNB010006272.1 coordinate 52,546, forward strand.
TTTGGCACAAGAATGGTATTTGCTGTTGTGATTTAATGTGCATGGTCGTGTATCATTAATACTGCTTTTTGGGCTTTATTGCTTCAGTGGTGGGATACGAGCTCAACTAGAAGTTTATTACTGCAGGCTTTCAAAAGTTAGTACTGTTTAGCATAGTTTTATTGATGGTATTGTTAATACTGCTAGAGTATTAATCAATAATGTAAGAGTATTTGTAATTACTGCTGGCGTTTTAAGTTGTTTTCGTTTAGGCCAAGGGACAATCATGTGACGTTTGTTGCTTCTTTTTATTACATGTATGGATAGATTTTTATCAAGTCTAGAATTAGAATGTTGTGATAGACAACTTTGATTCTATAATATTTTACGTTTTGTCTTCATTGACTGGTTTTTTTACATCTTAAGCTTAATTATCCAGTATTTATATGTTAAAGATTAATCGTATTATATGCAGGATCAATTGTTTAACTTTAAACATATGGAGTTGCACAATGTTATTAGGTTGCACGAATTATTAACGATGTGTTGTAGTCGTACGAATTCATAATTCTATTGTAATTCTAATACTACAAGCTGGCAATTCATTACTTGACAATAAAGATTATATATCCGTTGAAATTAGTTCAGGTCCAAATTTGTCTGCAAGCACAGTTCAGGTCCAAAGGTTTATGTGATGTCTGTCAGTTTGATACATATATGAAACTGTTAAAGGTACATTCTTTTTCTTCGTACAAACTTTGTTGTCGATCTATTTTCACCTTGAGAAAAAAAGAATCACTAGGTATGAAAGTCTATGCGTTCATCATTATGCTTGTTGTTTGCACATTAGGTTTAGGTCCAAGTTGCATTTTCACCTTGACTGCAATTGCCAAATGGGAGTGTAGCTCATACGGTAGATGTAACATCCGGTAATTTCGGAACATATTTTAATAATAAATCATATTTATTATTACATTACCTTGAGGCGCAAATTTATTTTTTACTTATTTGACTCGAAAACGAAAAGATATAAGTTAATTTTAATCTGACTTATCAAAAACGAACCGCTAGATCATGTTTTCACGACTCGGACTCTAAAACAATTTGATGTAAAACGACATTCCAGGCAACTTTTTAGTTTTGCCCGAGACCCAGAAACAAACAGAAAGTGACTAAAATGCCCTCGCAAAATTTTGAACAGCGCACACAACGCCTGCCGACACGAAAAATAATTAAATTATATTTAATTATCGCAGTTTATTAAATAAAAATATTTAATAAAATATTAAGAATTTTATTCAAAAGCATTTGTTGACAACTCGAATATTCGAGTTAAAATTCATATCTTTCGAATAAGGCACAATCAGGATATCAAATAAATAACAAATAGTTTTATAAATATTATAAAAATATATATGAAATACTATCAAGTAAATACTCATTTTTATCGGAAAAATAATTTGAAAAACAATGGTGCAAGTTTCGTGACTCGAATCGATCGTTAACTAGTTCAAACGAGTCCCGAACCAATATTTATCAAAAGTTACACTTTTGGTCCCTGTGAGAATATTTACAAAATTTACCCCCATCTATTTATAATATGTCATTTTTTTATAACTTTATATATATATATATATAAAAGTTATAATTTTCTTTTCATTTCATTATATAACAACACACACTCATACATCTCTTTCCATCTTTTTAGGCCACTGCCGACCGCCGGATTCCAGCCACCACCGCCGCCGTCGTCGGAAAACTTTTCCGGCCGAATCCAAAAAGATTCCTCGCCACCCGATCTATTCGATCCACTATCTCACTCGCCGCCACGCGCCTCCACGCGCTGCCACCACCCCACCACAGCCCGCCAACGCCACCGCCAAGCCTCTCACACCATCGTCATCATCCCCACCCCATAACCCTCATCACAACCACCATATAAGCGTACGTTTGGTTTTGTTTCACTAAAAAGGGTGCGTTCGGATTTGTTATAAATAAGCACTAGGGTGCGTTTGGCAGCAAGAGTCACCGCAAGGGTGCGTGTGGTTTGAGTTTTGCACCAGCAGGGGTGCGTTTGGTTCGTCACATATAGGGTGCATTGGTTTGGTCTTGACAGCACCAACAAGGGTGCGTTTGATTGTTCATTAGCACCATAGGATGCGTTGGTTTAGTGGCAGATTAAAGTGGGTTTGATTTGTATAAAAACGCAGCAAGAGTGCGGATGGTTGTCATAGGTAGATTAGGTGCGTTTGGCTTTGTAAAAAGCAAATAGAGTACGTTTGGTTTGATATAGAAGCAAGATTAGGTGCGTTTGGTTTTGATGTAAACACCACGAGGGTGCATTTGGCTTAACAGAAAACGTAGAGTTTAGAGGGTTCGTTTGGTTGTGTGAAACCCACAAAGGGGTATTGGTTTGGCTGTTAACAGCAGTGGGTGCGTTTAGGTTGGCAAAAATCACACAAGGGTGCGTTTGGTTTAACAGGAACGCACTAAGGGTGCGTTTGGTTATGCAGGAATGTACTAAGGGAGCGTTTGGTTTAACATATTTTCCATAGGGTACGTTTCGGATAGCAGAATTGCACAAGGGGTGCTGTTTGGTTGGGAGTAACAGCACATAAGAAAGGGATTGTTGGGTTAATTGATCACCACATAGGGTGCATTTGGATAAACGGGTTAACACATAATGGTTGTGTTTGGTTTAGAGAGAGACACAAAGGGCGCGTTTGGTGTAGCGAAACATCGGGGTGCGTTTGGATTAACATAAATCAACTATAAATATTCGTAAAATCAATAAATATATCGGATTATTTGGTGGTTTAAAATGTTAAATTAATGTAACATTTAGTACTTGGTTTTTAGAGTTTTATTAAACTCCATTTTATTTATGTTTTAAAATTTTTCTTTATTTATAAATATTTATTTAGATATTTAAAACACGCGGTATGTTTGAATTTTGTTTTTCGTTATTAAATGGGTAAGAACATTTTGATTCTATAAAACATGGAAACGATATATAAACGGTGATTTGTTTGGCGAAAATTTATTTAAAAATTTATATATTTCGTATTGTTTTTACTAAGAACCTCTATATTCTAGAACCGCGTAAATGTGTCTAAGTTATATTTTAAATGATTTCTATTAAATTACTACCTATACTATAACTCGACAACGAATTAGATTTATACTTTTACAAATGGAGACAGAACGATTTTAGCCTCGATCCGTCATTATGACGAAAGATTTAATTTATAAAAATTATTATTTTATAACTTCCTGACGAGAGGTATAATTCATTAACTTTTGTAAAAGCTTTACAAAACATCGGCTGTTTAATTTCTAACTTTAAGTCGTGTGTCTTACTTTTATCGCATGACAATCTTTTTATTAAATAAATTGGAGTCGAAATATTTTGTTACAAATTATTTTCTCCGTTCTTTATTTAATACATGTAATGTTTTATATTCTTCAAATAATCTTTGGATTGTCTATCGTCGTTATATAATTCACGGTATGAGTTATATAAAAGGTTTATTTTTCATATGTAATATATACAGAATATATTACATACTTTGCGTTCACTTTTTAATTTATTTATTTAGCCAACCACCAAACTATTACCACATGAAATCTAAATCTTTTATAAACGCATTGCGTTGACGTAGCCATTCATCGGGAAACCCAAGTACATTACCCTAGGCTAGTGGATCATAGTCGTTAGGATAAACTGCAACTTCTTGATCGAGCCATTCCGATTTTCGTTTGTGCTGTGTTTAATATGTACAGTTATGCCAATCGTTCTGCAACATCAATGTGAGTTTATAGCCCCCCTGTTTTTACTGGTTTTACATATATTTTTGGGGTGAGAACATGCTTGTTTACAAATGCATTTACATGGTTGATTACAAATTGGTTTACATATTTATTTATATATCTCGCGACGAGATACAATACTTGATCTAATTTTTAGGCGTGAACACTCGCTATAAATTGGTTATACACTCATATGCATATCTCACAGTGAGATACAACATTGGTTTCTACTTAGGGATGCAACAACTATACTTTTACTCGAATGATTATGGATTAGCTTAGGTTGCATGATCATGTAATCCTTGGATGGGGTTGAGCGCGTATTGATATTATGGGAAATAGTTCAATTCGGGATTGACAATCCCGTTTCTGGTGGTTAGCTCATCACTGGGCAAACGAACGTTATAACATGTCGGAATACGATTGGTTGAGTCTTCAAGGCCAACAATTACATACACATGGATTTTTCATAAAATGCCAGGTGTGTTATTCATTTGTTCTGGGAGGGGACACCTATGATGGGTACATATTATTTTCATTAATGCTCGGTGTTCTTGGAGGGGACACCTATGATGGGTACATATTATGTTCATTAATGCCCGGGTGTTCTTGAAAGGAACACATACGATGGGTACACTCTTATTGTGCCTTGAATAAAATGGCATACATACAAGTCTACGTCGCAGTTTCATGAACTTAGAATAATTGTAATCATTGTTTTATACTCACATGGATATTTACAGTGCCTTGAATAAAGTGGCAATACATACTTGAAACATTTTGGTGATATATATATAAATATCATACATGCTTTGAACAATTGCGATACAACGATCTTAAAGTACTTTTTGTGACTTTTGAGGATTGACTTATGGTCATGCTTACTTTATACTATTTGATTTCTTAAAAAGCATACTTACGTTTTGAAGGACATTTAAGGATTTTTTTTTAAATGGGTCATACCTACACTTGACAGAACTTTGGTTCAGAATTTATACTTAAACTCAATTATGAATTCACAACTTAATGTTGACACTTTTTAAGCGATGTTTTTCCAGGTGATTAGATGCTTGGATTTATTTGATGTGCATTGGAGTCTAAATGAACAAGATTTCATTAAATGGATTTCTATCATATCTCATACAAGTGATCAATATCTCGTTGTGTTAATTTCAAGCTTTTCATTGTGATGAAATTATGGGATAAACATTATATCAATTTTTCAAGGAAATCATGAGTTTACTTTTCAATCGACCATTTATAGGTCTTTCTCTTGTTTATAGCGCTAGTGTATTATGAAGTAATACGCCCAACTGGATGTCTTCCGCTGCGACACATTTTTAGGGGTGTTACAGATTGTATCAGAGGCACTTGGTTTATGAGAGAATAGGTTGCATATTTTACCTAGACTATATCCGTTTTCACAAGTATTGCATCACTAGCAAAACATTTGTCAAAGCTTCTTTAAACATATTTGCTTACATGCTTACATTACTTGTGCATTAAGTCGCTTACGTGGACATAAATTATAATTTTAATAAGATTTGCTTACATACTTTGCGTATATCGTACATTTATTTAATATAAAAGTTATTTATTAAATTCCAGAGCAATTCAGACATTATGAGTTGGACATTTGGACTCATTTTATTCTTAGTCATTGGAGTTGCAAATTGGTCTTCACTTCGTTGTTCACGACATTGTAGTTAAACAATGGTCTCAAATTCGCTTCTCAGACATAGTATAGTTAAACAATGGTCATCTAAGAATATTTATTTTTTCTTCATAGCTTTTACAATATAGTATCTACGCGCGAAGACTGTTATAATTTTTTGTTTAACATGGAATTATGTATGAATCTAAGTATTACAAGTCTTGTATGGGCTTGGGACTTTTGTAATATGGAAGGTATTGATATGATAATTGTTATGTTAACAAACCGTCACAGTTTGGTTTACATGGGATTTGTATGATTAAGTATTACAAATAATTAAAAAAAAAAAATAAGGTCTTGTCTAGGCGGGACTTGTGCAATAGGAAGGATTGATATGATAATCGCTTTATGTTGACTCGTTCATAGGAACCTTTACCTTATTTACTCTAACCGAGTACTCATTAACTATCTTGAACTCTAGGTCGATATTCCCTGATAGTTTTACTCCCCGTCTTCGAAGACGAGTTTGAAACACTCGTCCCACACTCATTAGAAGCACATGCATCGGCATGTTATTCATCACCTTGAAGGTTATGTGAGTACGCGTATTGCATCGGAAATTATTAAGTAGGATGATTTATAATCTCTTTATTTGAAAGGATTGGGACGCCTCTTCAGTTAAATAAAGAAATTGTAAATCACCGAACCATAAGTTTATCAATTCAGTATTTACATAAATTGGGACGATTCTTTATGCGAATAATGAATTATAAATGAGTGGGCTTAATGGTATCCGATATGAGACGAGTATGAACTCGAACCCAATAACCACCAGAACCCGTGAAGAAGATTAGATAAGAAAACACAATCGTGTCTTACCACTCAGCAGAATCTTAAGGCCTCATTGGAACTACCTTATCTCATTCTTAAGTTATTACTTTTGCCGTTACAAATCTTTACGATCATGAACTGTTAGTGTACACTAACAGACTTTTCTTCACACTTTAGCTAATGAGTTGATTATCTCGAACTAAGATTGCTACCATATTCGCGTCTATCGACATAAGTCTTCTTCGTGCTTCCTCCCATTTGTTGAACTTGATTCTGGGGATACTGTTTCTCGAAATGTCCTCACTCTTTACATCCCATCACTATTTGTTAGGGTTATTGATGTTATGGTCACTACTGTTGGGTCCTGGAGCGGTCCCAGCTGGTACAACTTTATCCAATAGGTAATGAACCCTCTTATCAAAAACAGATGAACACCTATGACGGAAAGAGATAGTCGAAACTATTTCACTAGAGGCCACTAGTACGAAGACTTAGGTCGCGATACATCCTAGTACTACCAAGTAAGTTGGATACTTACATCTATTAGCCTCGTCTGTTATTAATCATCGAAGATTACAGATATCAGAAACGAGACCCCGTCTTTGAACATTTGAAACCCTATACAGACATACTCACGCGGCTACACTTTCTCCTTCGACGCTTTCACTACTAAGAGACTCTCCGTATAACGCGTTTATATCAGTCATAAGACCTGTAAGGATTTTGAGATACCCATTTTGACGGATTAAATATCCTGGTCAAACCTAGCCAAAATTTTGATCTCATTGAGATAGTGTCGAAACACGAATTTTTGCTAAATAAGTTATCAACGTCTTGTTTTAGAACTGGATTATTAAATCTTAATCTTTTCTTGGTAACACAAACGAGTATTAACTATCAATCTAATTCGGAGAGATTTCTTTAAGGGGTAGGTACTGTAACATCCGGTAATTTTGAAACATATTTTAATAATAAATCATATTTATTATTACATTACCTTGAGGCGCAAATTTATTTTTGACTTATTTGACTCGAAAACGAAAAGATATAAGTTATTATTAATCTGACTTATCAAAAACGAACCGCTAGATCATGTTTTCACAACTCGGACTCTAAAGCAATTTGATGTAAAACGAAATTCCGGACAACTTTTTAGTTTTGCCTGAGACCTGAAAACAAACAGAAAGTGACTAAAATGCCCTCGCAAAATTTTGAACAGCGCACATAACGCGTGCCGACACGAAAAATAATTAAATTATATTTAATTATCGCAGTTTATTAAATAAAAATATTTAATAAAATATTAAGGATTTTATTCAAAATCGTTTGTTGACGACACGAATATTCGAGTTAAAATTCATTTCTTTCGGACAAGGCATAATCGGGATACCAAATAAATATCAAATATTTTTATAAATATTATAAAAATATTTATGAAATACTATCAAGTAAATATTCATTTTTCGGAAGATAAAATAATTTCAATACATTGGCGTAAACGTTCTCGTGACTCGAACTCGATAGTTAACTAGTTTCAACGAGTTCCAACCAATATTTACCAAAAGTTACACTTTTGGTCCCTGTGAAAATATTTACAAAATTTACCCCCATCTATTTATAATATGTCATTTTTTATAACTTTTGATATATATATATAAAAGTTATAATTTTCTTTTCATTTCATTTTATAAAAACACACACTCATACGTCTCTCTCCATCTCTTTCGGCCACCGCCAACCGCCGGATTTCGGCCACCACCGCCGTCGTCGCCGGAAAACTTTTCCGGCCGAATCCAAAAAGATTCCTCGCCACCCGATCTATCCGATCCACTATCTCACTCGCCCCCACATGCCTCCACGCGCTGCCACCACCCCACCACAGCCCGCCAACGCCACCGCCACGCCTCTCACACCATCATCATCATCCCTACCCCTTAACCCTCATCACAACCACCATATAAGCGTACGTTTGGTTTTGTTTCACTGAAAAGGGTGCGTTCGGATTTGCGTTCGGTGTAATACCGCCACCACAAAGGTGCGTTTGGGTTGACATACACGCAACAGGGTGCGTTGGGTTTATTGAAGCAGCCACGAGTGCGTTTGGTTCGTCACATCATAGGGTGCATTGGTTTGGTCTTGACAGCACCAACAAGGGTGCGTTTGATTGTTCATTAGCACCATAGGATGCGTTGGTTTAGTGGCAGATTAAAGTGGGTTTGATTTGTATAAAAACGCAGCAAGAGTGCGGATGGTTGTCATAGGTAGATTAGGTGCGTTTGGCTTTGTAAAAAGCAAATAGAGTACGTTTGGTTTGATATAGAAGCAAGATTAGGTGCGTTTGGTTTTGATGTAAACACCACGAGGGTGCATTTGGCTTAACAGAAAACGTAGAGGGTGCGTTTGGTTGTGTAGAAACACCACAAAGGGGCGTTTGGTTTGGCTGTTAACAGCAGTGGGTGCGTTTGGGTTGGCAAAAATCGCACAAGGGTGCGTTTGGTTTAACAGGAACGCACTAAGGGTGCGTTTGGTTGTGCAGGAATGTACTAAGGGAGCGTTTGGTTTAACATATTTGCCATAGGGTGCGTTTGGGATAGCAGAATTGCACAAGGGGTGTGTTTGGTTGGGTTAACAGCCATAAAGGGCTGTTTGGGTTAATTGACACCACAAAGGGTGCGTTTGGATACGGGTTTAACACCATAAGGGTGTGTTTGGTTTTAGAGAGAGACACAAAGGGCGCGTTTGGTTTAGCGAAACAACGAGGGTGCGTTTGGATTACATAAATCAACAATAAATATATCGTAAAATCAATAAATATAAAACCGGATATATTGGTGGTTTAAAATGGTTAAATAAATGTAACATTTAGTACTTGGTTTTAGTTTATATATAAATATATATATAGATATTTAAAACACGCGGATGTTTGAAATATTGATTTCGTTATTAAATGGAAGAACATTAGATTCTATAAACATGGGAAACGATATATAAACGGAAATTTTATGGCGAAATTTATATAAATTTATATATTTAGTAATGTTTTACTAAACCTCTATTATTCTAGAAACCCGGTAAAAGAGACTAAGTTATATTTTAAAGATATATTAAATTACAACTATACAATAACTCGACAACGAATAAGATTTATACTTTTACAAATGAGACAACGATTTTAGCCACGATCCGTCAATATGACGAAAGATTAATTTATAAAATATTATTTTATAAATTCCTGACGAGAAGGTAAAATCATAACTTTTGTAAAAAGCTTTACAAACATCGGTTGTTTAATTCATAACTTTAAGACGTGTGTCTACTTTTATGCAAGAACTTTTTATTAATTAAATTGGTGTCGAAATATTTTGTTACAATTATTTTCTCACGTTCCTTATATAATACCTGTAAAGTATTATATACTTCACATAAATCTTTGGATTGTCTATCGTCGTTATATAATTCACGGTATGAGTTATATAAGGGTTTATTTTTCATATGTAATATATACAGAATATATTACATACTTTGCGTTCACTTTTCAATTTATTTATTTAACCAACCACCAAACTATTACAACATGAAATCTAAATCTTTTATAAACGCGTTGCGTTGACGTAACCATTCATCGGGAAACCCAAGTACATTACCCTAGGCTAGTGGATCATAGTCGTTAGGATAAACCGCAACTTCTTGATCGAGCCATTCCGGTTTCCGTTTGTGCTGTGTTTAATATGTGCAGTTCTGCCAATCGTTCTGCAACATCAATGTGAGTTTATAGCCCCATGTTTTACTGGTTTTACATATATTTTGGGGTGAGAACATGCTTGTTTACAAATGCATTTACATGGTTGATTACAAATTGGTTTACATATTTATTTATATATCTCGCGATGAGATACAATACTTGGTCTAATTTTTAGGCGTGAACACTCGCTATAAATTGGTTATACACTCATATGCATATCTCACAGTGAGATACAACATTGGTTTCTACTTAGGGATGCAACAACTATACTTTTACTCGAATGATTATGGATTAGCTTAGGTTGCATGAACTGTAAATCACTTGGAGGGTGAGCGCGAATATTATGAAATAGATCAATTCGGGATTGACAATCCCCGTTCAGGTGATTAGCTATCACTGGGCAAACGAACGTTATAACATGTCGGAATACGATTGGTTGAGTCTTCAGGGCCAACAATTACATACACATGGATATTTTCATAAATGCCCAAGTGTTCTGGGAGGGGACACCTATGATGGGTACATATTATTTTCATTAATGCTCGGTGTTCTTGCTTGGAGGGACAGCTATGATGGGTACTTATATGTTGATTAATTGCTGGGTGTTCGTGAAGGGAAACACCTTACGATATCGGGTATGACACTGCTTACTGTGGCCTTGAATAACGTGATATCTTACAATGTCTAAGTCCCAGTCTTCAATGAACTTAGAGTAATTGTATTCATTTTTTTTTATACTCACATGGTTATTTACTAGTGCCTTGAATAAAGTGGCATACATACTTGAAACATTTTGGTGATATATATATAAATATCGTACATGCTTTGAACAATTGCGATACACGATAATATTACATTTTTGTGAACTATTTTAGGGATTGAATGGTCCTGCATACTTTACAAACTATTTGACTTCTAAAAAATCATTACATCATTTTGAAAGGTACATGTTAAGTGATTTTAAATGGTCATACTCAATTGACTGAACTTTGGTTCTAGGCATTTATACTTAAACCAAATCTATGAACTCACTAACTTTTTTGTTGACTCTTTTTTAAGCTTTGTTTTTCTCAGGTGAATTAGATGCTTGGATTATTTGATGTGCATTAGAGTCTAAACTGACAAGATTTCATTCATAGATTTCTAGATACATACAAGTGATCAAATCTCGTTGTGTAATTTCAAGCTTTTCATTGTGATGCAATTATGGGACAAACATTATATCAATTTCAAGGAAATCAACAAGATTACTTTTCAAACGACACATTTAGAGGTCGTTCTCTTGTATCTAGCGCTGTGTATTATGAAGTAACGCCCCCGGACGTACTTCCGCTGCGACACAATTTTGGGGGTGTTACATATAAGTCGTGATTTGTTGCGAATTACAGTTTGGTCTTCATCCTTTTTGTTTTTCCATAACCACTTTAGCTTGATTATGTTCTTGCCAAAAGGTTTGTCAACGAGTTCCCAGACTTGTAGTATGTCAAACTGATGAAGTTCTTCCTGCATTGCTTCTATCCATGCAGAATCAACCATTGCGTCCTTAATTTTTTTTGGTTCAACAATACTCACGGTGAGTGCGAACATACACATTTCAGGATCTGTTGTAAGTTGTCGTCTTGTTTGCACTGGCTTGGATGGATTGCTCCACGAAATTGTTCTAGCGAGTGATCTTTTTTCCATATTGGAATTATCAATATTTTATGAGGAAGACTCAGCAATTTCTTGTACCGGTGTACATAAAGGATTGATAAAATCATTATTTTGAAACGATGCATCTTCTACTTGAACATTATTGTCGTCCTCACAAAAGGCCACACAAACATACAATTCATGTGACCATTGGATGAACAATAGTCACATAAAATACACATTTACTTGATTTTTAAAAGCATATGGTCACACTTATTAAGACTTTTGGCCATTTTTTTTAAATTGTATGTGACTAACTCCAAAAAAACAACACCCGTTGTGTGACTAAAGCATCACAAATGTCACATTTATTATATATTCATGTGGCCACAGGACGGGAAATAGTCACACAAAATACACATTTACTTGAATAAATCATCTCAAATGTCTATATATTATATATTTATGTGGCCAAAGGTAACGAACCAATAGTTACTCTCCAAAACCATTCGTGTGGACTTAAAGTGTTTACGGTTCACTATTACTGATTATCCATCAAACTTGTGCCTAATTTGTCACACATATTCGGGTTTCGATCACTCTTTTTCAATGGAAATAGCCACGAACTCCCTAACGTGATCGTATGTGACCTATAGTGGCGCGATCTTTAGTGACAAACACCCAAAAAAACACGTGTGACCATATGTATATCATCACAGATTTTTGGAGTGACCAATACCAGTTTTTGTACCAGTGCGAAGAAATTACATGAAGGATCGATTATTCGTTGATACGTCAAAAAAAATCAACGATGTAAAGTATTGTACAAAGTGAAAGATATCGCCACTTGCCTTGTAGAGTATGTAAAGTTTTGGGATGATTGGGAAGTTGGCCAGTTTACGGGAACGCCAACTTTTGTTGTTGTTTTTCAATCAATGATAAGACGTTGTAAATAGGTTGTGGCTTAATCATGGTAACGGTCGGGTATAAGTGTCTAACATATTTTATTCTTTAGTCTTAATCTATTTGTTTCTTTAATTTTATTTAACAACAATTTACTTCCCTCTCACCTGATGATTAGCCGATGGTTTTACGCGAACGGGGATTCATACGAACATGCATGTTATTCCGTCGTTACGACCATGTATGCATGTCTTGTACCTCGTTGGTTTACGATTTTGGTAAAAGAGATAAGGTCCTATCCGATGTCATTCTTCATCCTAAAGTGGTTAAATTTCGAATGGGGAGTGATTGTAAAGCATGTCTATCTCGTGCGTTCCAGGTGTGTATGTGCGTGTCAGCTGCCTTGTTGGAGTGGTACTTCTGGTTAAAGATTGTAGAATGATCAACCGTACGCCTTTCCATACAAAAACCCATATTTACCTTTATAAACTTGTTACTCCTTGGCTTTAGTGGTGGAGATGTGTATCCTTGCCAAGCTTATGATAGAATACTCGTCACGACCGAGCAATTGAGCGAATTAGTTACATGTTACCACATAGATTAATTGAGTGATTTGAGTGTTTTTATCTTCCTATTTTGTGAGGTGTTTGGTTGTGTACTTGTAATAGATCAAATAAGTGCTTTAACGGAAAATATCCTTAGGGATACATTTTTATAAACTTCTAAAGGCTACTTGAGGACAAGTAGGATTCAAGTAGGGGGATATTTGATGGCATCAAATAACGTCTATTTTATAGCATCATTTATCCCACGATATTAACCCATTTTGTATAGTTATTGCAAATAATTGTTACTTAATCGTTTATATTTGAGAATTGCAGTAATTATAGAGTGATTGGTGAAAGATAGCAAAAGGCGCGCATTCTGGAGCTTAAATGAAGATATTTTGAAGATTATTATTCTAAAGACCAATACGCCGTATCCATCAAGGAAGATACGGCATATCTATGCCTGCACTCACCAAAGACCACAGAGGAATAAAGATCAATACGCCGCCCCTTCCAGAGGACTCAATACGCTGTATTCAAGATATGGAATCAATATAATATTCTGGAAGATATCAAGCGTAGTTCCTGCTCCAAGAAATCCCCAATACACCGTATCCAACTCATGGATACGCCATATCCAACCGACTTCCAGACCTTATAAATAGAAAACATAAAAATGAGTTTTAAGTTTGCTAAATCATATTCTCGATACCTAAATCACAAAATTTGATTTTCAGAGGAGAAAAAGAGCAAAAGAGGTCAAACAACGTATTCAATTCCATAGGAGACAACGTGTAATTCCATATACTTTAGTAATCGTTCAGTTTTTGGTATCATTCGTTAACTCGGTTAGTTTACCTTGGCTAAATAATTACTCTTGTACTTATTATGATATTTGAAGGCTAATATCTTCGGGTATAAGCCATTATTATGAAGATCTGAATGTTTGGTATTTGTTTATATTGATTTCTTGATTTATCGTTGAGTGCTTGTTTATTGTTTTATAATTATACTTGTTTACGGCTTTTGTATGCGACCTATCATTCAACTGGATCTAGTGAAGCGGACCAAGTAGATCTAAAGTCCAGGATAGCTCTTCATATAGTAATTTATACATCTAGAATCATAGTTACATATATATTGTCCTTCTAAATATGTGTCTAGGATACGCTTCGGGCTTAACTAGTTAATTGGATATTGCTAATGGTTTATTGATTGTGTTGACTAGCAGGTGACCTAGATAATTCAACAAGTAACGTTCTGATTCTATTGGATAGTTGGACAAGTGGACTACTAGTGTATAGATTGCCATTAAGCAGTAAGTGGGTTAAGTCTCTATGAGTTAGGGTTTAACAAGATCACCATTGCCTTAATCCCTAAGATAGATTATAATCAGCAAATAAGATGCTTTATGCGGATGCTTAATTGTGACCAAAATTAATGTGTCTAGGTCTTAAAATGAGGTAAACGCCTAAGTTTTAAGAAATTATATGCCACCTCGAGAGAAGAAATCATTGCACTTAATAAACAAACCAACATTCTAATCGGATTAATAATGGTTAATACAGTTTTCTTATATAAGGTTCGACCGCTCTTTCATCTTTTGTTAATTAGCTTGCGTGGGTAAAAGTGCCTTGAATTGATTATAGACACCAACCAAACCGTGCCAGTCTCTCAGGCTGAAAACCCCCCTTTTCTGTTAGAATTAGGATATTAGACTGACATAGGTTTAACATAGGTTTAGAATAGAATAGAATTAACATAGATTAGATAACCAAGATATTAATTAAATTGATAGTTTAACCGCGCTTCAAGTGTTTTGACACCTCTTACTTACCACGAAACTACTACCGACGGGGTACACTACCCCGGTAAGTGTTGTTTTTGGTTTAGTCGGCAAAATATAAATTTAAAACTTGAATCAATAAAATATACACCACACAACGACACATCAATAATGCCCAAGCCCACTACACTTATAACAACGAGGGGAATTGTCAACACGGACTCTAGTATTACCTGCACCCGAGGTTGTGGGGGTGGTGGCTTTAGGTGTTGTTTTAGGTGCTGTAGGGGGTGCGGTTTGGTAGGTGGGGTTGATAGACTAGTGGAACCCTTACTCTTTGCCTTAATTCACTGGCCTTTAAAAGTTAGGATTGCTACATACCAAGATTATTCAATTGTTTTATTTTGCTCAGCAGCTCAGGTGACAATAGAGATGAAAATCCAAACCGGTTTTTTAAAAAACCGGTCGAAAAAACCGAAACCGGTTTTTTTAAAAACCGTTTTTTTTTAACCGGTTCGGTTAAATATAACCGAACCGGTTAGACCGGTTTTCGGTTTTTTTACAATACCGGTTTTTTACCGGTTTTAACCGGTTTTTTTTTTTTAATTTTTTTTTTATAACCGTTAATAGTTTTAAAAAAAACCCGGTTTTAACTACTTGAGTACACTAATATGTTTTTAAAAAAACACTAATAGTTTTTAAAAAAAAGTTTTTAAAAAAACACTACTTGAGTACACTAATTTACCGAACATTAATAGATTAAAAAAAAAAAAAAAATTTGGACTACATGAGTACATAATATCGGTTTTCGGAGTGATGGCCATGCGACAAGCTCGAAATGTATTAGTATTTATATATTTTTAGTTGTATAATTGTATTGTTTAAATAAAAGTTATGGTTGTATTTTTTTAGTATGTTTCCGGTGCAAATAAAAAGTTATGATTGTATTTGTTTAGTATGTTTCCGGTGTATTGTTTAATTAAATGTTTGATAATTAACAAGTTTATTAAATAAATGTTCGAAGTTTTAAATTCCGAAAAAAACCGAACCGGTATAAAAACCGATTCCGAACATTTATAACCGAAAAAAACCGATTCCGAAAATTTATAACCGAAAAAAACCGATTCCGAACATTTATAACCGAAAAAAACCGATTTCAGAAAAAAAACCTGATTAAAACGGAAAACCGGTTTTAGAAAAAACCGGTTTTTTTTAAACCGGTTTTCTAATAACCGAAAACCGGTTTTAACCGATTTATTTGCATCTCTAGTTTGAAACAGCGGGATGTTGCGTTGTTTTGGACTTTGGGTGTTTTGGGCCCATTTCTTTGTCCAGCCCATGTAGCCCAAAATCAGTAAATAAATAAAACAAGCAAAGATTACCCGCGCGTTGCTGCGGGCGTTATTTTTTCGCGCGTTATTGCGGGACATTTTTTTTTGTTCGGGTTAATTTCTTCTGGTCTTGTTTAATAGTTTGTTTTTTTTCATATTAAATGAAAAAAATTTTTGTCAATAAAGGGGATATATATTTATTTTTT
This sequence comes from Tanacetum coccineum, assembly GCA_026074375.1. NCBI lineage: Eukaryota > Viridiplantae > Streptophyta > Magnoliopsida > Asterales > Asteraceae > Tanacetum > Tanacetum coccineum. Next base: position 68,968 of record BQNB010006272.1, read on the forward strand.
TGCCAGGCGGTTAGAAGTGTAAACGTTATTTTTTGTTTTTTCTTATTTTTGACGAAAGAAGGGGGGAGTATAAAGTTTTTTTTTTCCGGCCGATGAACAGTAACCACCGGTATAAAAAAAAATTTACAAAAAAAAAATCGGGCCGATGAACAGTAACACGGTCTCATGTTTAATAGTTTGTTTTTTTCTCATATTAAATGACAAAATTTTTTTTTCAATAAAGGGGATATATATTTATTTTTTTTGCCCAGGCCGGTAGAAAGTCGTAAACGTAATTTTTTTTTTCTTCTTATTTTTGACGAAAGAAGGGGGGATTAGTAATAAGTTTTTTTTTTCCCGGTGCCGTTATATGTAACAGTAAGTGTCAGTACATACAAAAGTTATCATATGGAGAGGATTATTTTAAATACGACCAAGTTATTATACATAAACTATGTTCTCTCCATTATATTTGTTTATAAATCTTTACGCATATGGACGTAAATACGTAATAGTCTTATGTGTGTCTACAAGTGCAGCTAACTCAATGAAAGTTTACCCATTTCTAAGAAACGTGTAGCAAGATTAAAGCGAATACAAATATATGATAGTCATCGTAGTATAGTAGTAGAAATTCGTTGTTCTAGCTTCTCGAAATTGGTCGTTCAAAAAAAAAAGTAGTAGAATCTAGTTGTAAGGATACTGTATTCGGACGATAGCAGCGTGCAAGTAAATATTCAATGTGAGTCTAAATCATCTTTTATCAGATAAAATTATAAAAAAAACATTAGTCAAACTCATTCGGTGAAATTTTTATAATTTATAGACATATAATCGTGGTTTTACCCTTTTACTCCTTCCAAATGATTCTTTTACTTGTGACAAAAGAGCATATCCTAGTTTGTAATACAATGGATTTCATCAAGTTGCATGTTGACATAATCCTTATTCTAGACCTCTACGTGTCCTTTTCGATCCTTTACACTCTGTTCTTAAATTATTGAAATGAAATAAGAGAATAAAAGAGTTAAAAATTGACAAAAAAAAAGGAGATAAATGAAATTTTATTTTTACCATGTTCCCGAGAGAAAAAAAGTGATAAGTGAGTATTTTACAATTAGAGGAAGGTTAAAATAAAAAGAAAAATATTCGTGAGAAGGATAAAAATAAAACTTTTTTTAAAAAAGTTCTCGAAAAATTCCAAAAAAAATTCATTAAATCAGGTATGTTGATGCATAAAACTTTTGTAAAAGAAAATTTTCTAAATTTGAGTTTTTATACGTTTTTTTAATGCGCAAAAAAAGAAATTTTGATGCACAAATTTTTCGACTTGTTATAGTTTGATGCGCAATAAAATTTTGATGCAATAAGTCAAAAGAAGTTAGGAACAAAAACGAATTTTTGATGCACAAAAAAACGATTTAATGCACAAACGTTTTTTTTCATAATTTTTTTGCGGCAAAACTATTCACTTTTAGAAAAAATTCCTTTACAACTTTTTCATGCACCAACATACACGATCTTGTGGAATTTTTTCAGAATTTTTTAAGAAATTTAAAAAAAAAAATCTTTTTATCCTTCTCACAAATATTTGTCTTTTTATTTGATATTTATTCTTACAATTATACTCTTAATTATATATAAAAGTTATATTTTTATAAGGCCATTTAAGTAATTATATTTATTAAAAGTTTACTAATATAACTTCTCTCCAAATCATCTCACTTTTGAAAAGAAAGTTTTGAAGAGAAATTTAGCCAAATCTACTCTCCTCTTCTTTACTCTACTTCCCGGAAAAAAAAAACTTTAAAATATGAATTTATTTTTTTTCTTCCCACTTCTTTTCTCTTCTTTCAAAAATAAAAGAAGTTTTAGCGGATTCAGTTTAATGAAATGGATTTCAACTTGGTCCAAAGTCCAGACATATAAGTTAGGATTTATTTATTCACAAATCTATAGGTGCCCCACGAAACAGTTTGGGATATTAATCATTTATGTGAACTTTTTCAAACTTTGACAATATCATGAACAAGACCGGAGTTAAACCCTGCTCAACCTTTTTTCGCTGATTAGTAATAGAGTTGGTAAAACAAAGTCAAAATGTTAATCTTTTTTTGAATTAATAATTGATTTGGTAAACAACAATCAACTGCTCTTCTTTGTTTGCTTGTTCTATTGAGTTAGAGTTGTTTGATGTACGTTTCTCAAAAAGTTATTATCATTTTAAGTAGGGCTAATTGCACGAAAATGTAGGTTACTTGATATATTTTATAGTTTTGTGTAGCCATGTATTTTTTTTCGAGATCGATGTAGCATACTTTTGAATTTGATCTTTTTGGTGTATTGTGTGACCATGTCGTGTGTATTATTAGACCGATTTACCCCTCTGCGGTCAAATAGCAGTGTGTAAATTGAAAGGTAAAATAGTCAAATAATACAAACAACTGGTATACAATACACCAAGAAAACCGAAATCAAAAGTATGCTACATACATAAAAAGAAAAAATAGATGGCTACATAAAACTTTTGAAAAATTGGCAAGTAAAATACGTTTTTGTGCAATTTGTTGATGTAGAGCTAGAATATACGAAAATTTGTTGCACTAACATTCCACAGATTAATCAAACTGAAAACTAAAATTTTATAATGATGCCTTCATATATCCTATCTGTATAAGCCTTCAACTTAAATCTGATTTAGAATTATACAAAAGTTTATGTAATTCTAGAGATGTATTTGATAACTATATCTTAGTTTACTCTTTCTGCATGATTTTTCTAACGGGACCGAGTCACCATATGGTAGCTTATATGTTCAAATCCTTCTACTATAAAAGCATTACCATGTTACACATAATCTCTCACAAATCACTTGAGCTATCAAGCATTGATCTAGAACAAGTTTTTTTACCCCTCACAAATGACGTCCCGTTTCCTTTTAGTTGGTCTCTTGCTGGCAACATGTTCGCTTGTTGCTTTGGCTTCGGACCCTGGTTCTCTTCAGGACTTTTGTGTGGCTGATAATAGTAGCAAAGGTAAAAAATTAATTTTCAATAACGTTCATCAACATATTCTAATTTACTATTTCTATACGTGCTTATGGAACTTCTATTTGTGTTGTGACATGCAGTACTAGTGAATGGTTTCGTTTGCAAAGATCCAAAGATGGTGAAAGCAGAAGATTTTCTTTTCAGAGGGTTAGACAAGATGGGAAATACAACAAATCCGGTTGGGTCTAATGTGACAGCTGTGAATGTAAATCAGTTGCCAGGACTCAACACTTTTGGTATTTCCATGGTTCGTATCGACTATGCTCCATGGGGTCAAAACGCTCCACACACTCACCCACGAGCCACTGAAATATTGGTTGTAATTGAAGGAAGCCTTCTAGTCGGTTTTGTCACATCTAATACTGACAACAAGCTCTTCACACAACGTCTTGAGAAGGGTGATGTTTTCGTGTTTCCAGAAGGTCTAATTCACTTTCAACAAAATGTTGGAAAAAGTTATGCAGTGGCTATTGCAGCTTTGAGTAGTCAAAATCCGGGTGTCATTACCATTGCAAATGCCGTTTTTGGATCAAACCCCGATATCTCTGATGATATTCTTGCAAGGGCCTTTCAAGTTGACAAAAAAGTGATTGATGAAATTCAGTCAAACTTCTAAACACCTATGTTTTTATAGAATGATTATCTATTACTCGTAAGCTTTACCGTCTTTGGTTCAATAATGTTTGTTTTGTACGTCTTGTATTCTTTTGCTATATTTATAAACGAATAAAGTATATATATTTGTTCGGTTTTCACAGGTTCTGTTGGAGGGTTTCCAGAATCGAATAATGATCAAACTACTTCATGATTAATCATCATCATACAAGAATAAAAAAGAACAGGAAGATGGGTAGAACCCTTAATGTAAATCGATATATAATCTGAAAAGGGTTGAGTTTGATTACAGGATTCCTAATCTATATATAATGATTGAATCGGTGTGAGCGAAGGGGTGTGATGGTTTATAAAACCAATCGACATTCCTTATCAACCGTATCCCTAACTGTCTAACCTAACTAATGGGTCAGTTATGGGCTTTTAACCCATACTACAATTCCTGCAGGGCTTTATAAAATAATACAAGTGCCTGCTAATCTTAATAACTACATATTACATAAGTAAATAAATATATGCAGAGGTTTATGAACTTATGCTTCCAACATTCTCCCTTCTAAGTTCATAAGCCTCAAGTATCTTCAATCTTCTTGTTCCTTGACGCTTTGATTTTGGTGTTGATCTCTATATGGCTTTTCGGTTTCTAGTTGAACCAAATTCCAACAGGGTTAGTGCCGCCATCTTGGTTTCAATTTTCGGCCTGACTTCTCATGATGTCTCAAATGATCACGATTTTAAGCGGGTTAACGCCGTCATGGTGGGGTTAGCACAATCGAAAACTAAAACTGCAAAAAATCTCCAACCAATCTTGATATCTTCATGGCTCTTCGACCGCTCTTTCATCTTTTGTTAATTAGCTTGCGTAGGTAAAAGTACCTTGAATTGATTATAGACAATAACCAAACTGTGCCAGTCTCTTAGGCTGAAAACCCCCCTTTTCTGTTAGAATTAGGATATTAGACTGACATTGGTTTAACATAGGTTTAGAATAGAATAGAATTAACATAGATTAGATAACTAAGATATTAATTAAATTGATAGATTTAACCTCGCTTCAAGTGTTCGACACCTTACTTACCACGAAACTACTATCGATCGGGTACACTGCCCGTTAAAGTGTTGTTTTTGGTTTAGTCGGCAAAATATAAATTTAAAACTTGTATCAATAAAATATACCCCACACAACGACACATCAAGTTTTTGGTGCCGTTGCCGGGGAGTGAAAATTAATTGATTGCGTATTTAATTATTTTTCTTAAATACACTGTTCTGGTTGATAGCTGAATACGGCGTATCCACTTCCATCGGATAC
>BQNB010006272.1:76329-93378 GCA_026074375.1 Tanacetum coccineum
CTTACTTCATGTGTTCATGGTTATTTGCATGTTCATCTTCTTTGTTCTCATTCCCCAAATAAACATAGTTTTTAATCATCTTGGTAATTATCTAAATCATTTCTAGAGTTTGGCATAACTTACTTGTTATTTCAAATATGGGTCTAATGATCATGACAATCATTTGGACTTTCTTTCTAAACTACTTTTTGAATCTGAAAACGCACAACTCCCTTGGGACAACCTGGACTTACCTAGACTTTACTACATTCGAAAGGGTATACTTTCCCGTGTGTTTTCGTCTATTAACTGGTAATTCTAGTCTTATAAATTTAAAGCTTTTGAAACACATCAGTACCGCTTGTCTATGAGCAGGAACCGTGCTACAATCAAAACTTTGGTGATAATTATTATCCACAAAATTCTCCCAGTTTTCCACAACAATATCTTTGTTGTGAAAACTGTGGGGGTCCTCATGCAAATTTTCAGTGTCAACCGAGGAAACAGAACTTCTATGAGCCTAATCTTTGCTATAATTCTAACTCTTTCGGTTTTGACCAACCCCCGCAGTATTCCATCGATCGTCAGCCTCAAAGTATTCGAGATGACCTTAATCAGCAGAGGATGAATGATGTGCATAATGAATGGATAAATAATGATATGATTAAGTAAAGGAATGAACTTCTTAAAACTATGCAATCCTTGGGTGAAATGTTTCGAGAGCAGGCGGCTAATCTTAGTATTCATACTCCCGAGCCTTCGCGACGTTTCAATTCTATTTGCTATGATGACGATGATGACGGGGAGAGAACTATTCCTTTGAATGAAATTATTTCTCAACTTCCTTCGTCCATTGCAATCACACCCGTCTTACCGACTATGAAGCCCGAGGACTCTCTCATCATGGGGGATGAGGATCTTTACATTATTCCTGAAAAGAAATCGGATGAATTCATTAAGTCTAGTGTTGAGGACCTTGTTCTAATCCCAAGGGAGTCCGAGGATACGTCCGACAGTGACAAAGAGTGTGATTTGCCTTTTTGTAATAATTTCGTGACTATCTCTAAACCTCTCTTCGATGCTAATGATGATTTTACCTCTAGTAATGACGAGTCACTTTCTGAGGAGGACGTTCAGGAGGAAAATTTTAAAATTTATTCGAACCCTCTTTTTGAATTTGATGACAAGTACATCTCTAGTGACGTAAATTCTCTTTTTAATGAGGTGTTAGAGGACATCGAGAGCAAGGACTCTTATGTTTCTAACCTTGATGAGCCGGCTTTACTGGTCACACCTCTTTCTAATGCTAATAAGGATGTGTGTTTCGACCTAGGAGGCGATATTGATGAGATCGATGCCGTTGTTTCTACGGATATTAAGGACGGTTATCATGATTTGGAGGGAGATATAATCTATCTTGAGAGTTTGCTTATTAATGACACTATCCCTAATCTCCCTCATGAGGTATTTTTTAGATCATGACCCAAGAAGCTTAAAGGATGAACCTGATAATGATGATTTGAAGAGTATGGTCAAAGTTTTTGACCCCGACATCTCCGCTTATAGTTTTTATTCCTTAGAGTCGGTGGCATATGAAAAGATTTGCTCTTCCATATGTTTCGTCCCTAATATCACAATGATATAGGGAGAGTCAAGCTAGAGACTCGCACAAAAACAAGCGCTTCGTGGGTGGCAACCTATGCTTATCCCTAGTAATAATATATTAGTATAATAGTTATGAATAAGTATGACGTGAGGAGGCTCGCCTCTTCTTTTCTCATGTTTCGTGGCTTGTGTTTTATGTCCAGGATTGCCCGAATTATAAAGACTCTCGTGCTCGTGGTTTTGTCCATCGTTCACTCGATCTTCAATCCTTAGCATGCTTATTTATAGGAATCTGATATCCTAGATCTTATTTACTAATGTTTATCTATTAGCATAATTAATAAACGGCTTTAGATTTACGTAGAGACCCTTTTATATTAGGATTATGTGTTGGTTTTAGTATGGGGGTGGCAGTCTCACATTGAGGACAATATTTAGTTCTATATGGAGGGCATCTATCGATTTGATCTTACTTGCATTTGCTTTGTCTTCACGTAACCCCGTTTTGCCACCAAAATTTCAAAAATATTTGATTTTATGCAAAAATTTAAAAAAAATCAAAAATAAAATAAGTGTTTTGACACGAATTTTTGTCTTTATGAGAATAAATTTTGACTTGATCGAGCATGTTGCGCTCTAGCTTGCCCCTTAACTTATATAAATTTAGGCTATTGCTAGTCTTTTATACAAGAAGCTTTAAAACGAGAATTCTAGCTTGAAAAAGGCAAGAGTTTGCAAGTTTCCATAATAGACTTTAAATATGCAAGGCTTGTTTTTATTAGACTAAGCATTCACGGATCTTTTTAGTAAAGATTTTAAATTTGCGAAGAACGAGAAATGATAGAGTTTTATATAAGTTAGATGTTAAACGTAGGTTAATTGTGGCTTTTTTGCTCCTATCAGCTTAATAAACGTTATATAATTGCTAAATAAATAAAGTTGCTTTAGTTTTTGCGATTCTTAGTTTAGATCCCTTCGTAGAGATTCCTTCTGGTGAAAGTAAGGTACACATCGAGGTTTTGTCAGTGTTGTAGGGAAATAGGCTACCGATTCCTAACGGCTCGCTACCATTGTCTAGGTAGTTAAAAGACCACATGACTTGAAATTTGGCTAATAATAATAATAATAATAATGTACTAATAAATCGAAGCCGAAATAAGACTTTTGGATCATGGTCGGCTCGCATACCAAGGTGACAATCGTTTAAAGGGTGGAGGTAATAAGAATAATAATAAGAACTGTGGGCTGATAAAAGTTTACTGTCTCTGGTCGGTTCGCTGCCGATGTGGCAGTCTTCAAAAGAAGGCCCATAATAAGAATAATAATCCGAGACTGATAAAAGTTTGCTGCATCTGGTCGGTTCGCTGCCGATGTTGCAGCCTTCAAAAAGGTCAAGGATCTCCTGGTCGAAATAAGACTCCTGGACCATGGTCGGCTCGCATACCGATGTGGCAGTTGTTTAAAGGACCGGGAGGTTTAATAATGTTGCTATAATAATAATAATAATAAAGCCAAATTTCGACTCCGGGGTTATCTAAATAAAGCTTCCGTCTCTGGACTCGTAGTTGAGTTGTTTCGGATGAAATAAAAAGGATAACCCCTAAATCATGCGAAATTAGAACCTTAATGTGGACCTTATTCTCACCATATCGTCTCTTTAGGAAAGGATTTCAAACTAATATGTCTAACCGGGTTTTACTTTTATTATATATGAATAAGGCCATAATTTATTTGTCACCAATAATAAGAATAAAATCTTTAGAGGATTTAGGAATAAGGGAGCGGAAAGTAGCTATGCGTACACAATTAGCATTTATGAGTAGTGTTAGCATCTTAACTTGTATTTAACAATGATTTCGTTTTTAAGCTTGGTTTGGGGCGGGTGAAAAATCGAGGACGATGAATTTATCCTTTTAGTGTTTCTTGTTCCATGATCCTTAAAGTTATGATTAAAAATAATAATAATAATAATAATAATGATAATAATAAGTGTTTGTATATTTATAAAAATGGTAAAACGGGGGCTTTTCAAAACTAGTGATTTCTTAATCCCCTTAGATGAACACTTAGCTACTTTTCGAGGTAATTAGTCTAAGGGGGTTGAAATTTTTGGTTTTCTAAGTATGTATTTATGACATTGCGTGAGGACATGACAATAGCTTAGTATGGGGGATTTTTTATATGTGGTTATTCACATATCATTTTTCTTTACTAAAATAAGCTTAAATAACCAAAAATACATAGAAAATGCATTGTATATGTGTATTTTGTGATTTGTATTATGCAGGTAGCGGATATTTAAATAAGGAAAAAAACAAAGCCAAAAACGGACAAAACCGAGCACGGGATTGGAAGAGCGTGAGAAAATCGAAGCCGAAGGCGTATTCATTTTTAATGGGCCAATCCGTACCCGTTTCATGGGCCGGGTCAGCCCATTATCAATTGAAGGATTTAAAATCATAAACCTAATAAAGTCCAAGTCCAAAAATAAAACAAAATCCAATCTATTAATCCAAATCCTTATCCGGTCCAAGATATTAAGTCATAAGCCCAATCACATACCCAGGTCAAAGTCAAAATGATAAAGAAAGTGTCAAAATTATTGTTCACCCGTCTCTTCCCTCTTATTTACCCTGCAACTAACGTACGGGTAAAACCACTCTACACACTCCCACCCTTCTAAAACATCGACGTGGTATGAATGACATCAACACCTGATAAACTGGCACTTCCTTGGACTCTCATTGGATAAAGAGCCGTAGAAGTGATCTAACGGTGGATTAAAGGTTTTTAAGTGATTAAAGGCCAAGAATGAAGCTCAAAGACGCTCATCCCCCTTCTGGATCCTTCCTCTTATGGCTATAAATAGAGCTGTCACTCACATAGAGAAAAGATCTAGATTAATGAGTTAGTAGCTTATTTAGTGTAATCTTAGCTTATTGCCTTCTTTTCATCATTGTAATTTACTTTTCAGCTTGTAATCTCTTTAAGAATTAATAAAATTACAGTTTTCTTTTTAATCCTGTGTTAAATTCTTATGTTTCTTTTATGCAAATGTACTTACAATGTGTTTAGACATCACTTAATAAGCTCAATAAGCTTCATTCATTAATTAAGCTTATCACTATTCAGTTAAGCTTGTTTTAAGCTTAACTGATTAAGCTTATCACTCAAATCCACTCAAAATTATTGAATAAGCCACTTGGAAGATAAGCCAAAAATGGAAGGGCTTATAGGGCTTATTTAGAGCTTAATCTTAAAGCTAGCTTGTAGATCTAAGCTTGTAAAAGCTATTTAGATCCCTGTTTAGCTGGGATCAAGGTACATGTTCTCTTTTACTCATTTTAGCTTATTTTCTATTTCAGCTTATTAAACTACTAATTTGTGCTTATTCTGTGCTTAATTATGCTTATTATGTCTAAAGTTGGCTTAATATGTCTAGTTTTTAGCTTGAAATAGTTTAGTTTAAGCTTTATTAGAATCTGTCCAATTAGTAGTTAATATAGCTTTTTAATTTTGCTTATTGCTTAGTACTTATTTCCATGAGATTTATGCTTATCTGTCCTTAGTATTGTTAGTTTATCATTTGTTTTTGAAATTCATAGCTTAATTAGGTCTAAATTAGTTTAAAAAAGTTTTTCCAAATTCTTAAGGAGTGTTTGGGTTAAGGTTTTTAAAATGGGTCAATTGAGGTGTAAACTGTCTTTTGTTCTCTAATAAGTTTTGTTAAGCTCAATGAAGGTCTATTTTTTTTTTAACCCCCCCCATATTATTAACCCCCCCCCTTACTGATCATAAGCTAGATCTAGTTTATTTAAGTGTTGTGTTGTGTTTTATATATCCAAATCTGCTAGTTAAGTTTCTAAATTGCTTATAAGTTAATTTCTTTAAATTTGTTTGGTATATGGTTTTTGTGTCAAAAATGAGTTTAATAAGCTTATTGTACATCTGTTTGAGTTTGTGGTTTAGGTTAAGTTTTTAACTTTTCAGCTCAAGTCTAGTAAATCTTGTTGTGTGTTCTTTAAATGTCCCAAATGAGCAGAACCTTTGTGTCACACCCTAGTTTACTTTGGTTAATTGTCATTTGCTTTTGAGCTTATTGTAGACTTAGCTTATTTGTTTTATGTTTTTAGAGTGTTAATTTTGCTTTTTTTTAGTCTTAATTTTTAGCTTAAAAGTAGTCATTTATTCTAAAAAAGCCAAAAACAAGTGTGTAGTCTGTCATTTGCATTTCACCTTTTTAGCTTATTTTCTAAACTTAAGTGCTTAATTCCTGCTTATTTGGAGCTAATTTGAGTATGGTCTTCATCTGTTTTTTCATTTTCAGGCTATATATCTTTGCTTATTAGTCTTTAAATTTAGCTTAAAAGTTAGTCATAGGTCCTTTAAGTTGCTTTTTGAGTGAGCTGTCTAATTGCATTTATTTGATTTTCAGCTTATTTTATTTTCTTATTTTTAATCTTTAGTGCTTATTAGGTCTAGTTCATGATCTGTTTTCAGCTTATTTGTTTTCTAAGTGCTTATCAAGACTTAAAAGCCTAACAGTTTTTATATAATCCTTAAAGTCTCATTCTAGACCAAAACTGTACTTTTCATTGCTTTTTACTTTCTTATTATTAAGTTCTTTGTAATAAGTCCTTTCATTAATTATTTGATTATTTGCCCCCACCTCAACCCTTTTACTTGGCTTTTCAAAAAGAAAACTAAAAAAATGTTTTCACAAAAAGGGTAGGTCACAGGACTCGAACCTGTGACCTCCCCTTTAACACACCAACACCTCATCCAACGCGCCCTTGGGACTTTTTCATTTAGACTTTGCAACATTAATTTGTTATATACGTTTTAAGTTTTAAGCTTATTGAGCTTATTCGAATTTTCCCAGCTTATTGGCTTAAGCTTTTTGAGTCATTTTTCTTTATAAACCTTAGGAATAGTATCTAGTATTTTTAAAAATTTTCTTAAATTTATAGGATTAAGTTTAGTATTTTTAAATTTAAGTTTTAGTATTAGTTAGTTTAAAAAATAGTTTTAATTAGATTAAAAGTCAAAAAAATATTTTCTATCTTTTAAAAATTATTTTAAGTCATTTAGCTTAAGAAATTTTCATTTTGAGATATTAGAGTTTTATTTTGTCTTGTTTGGTTAATTAGTTTGTTTTAATTTGCTTTAATTGTTTTTTAAATGTCGTTAGGTTTTTAAATTGCCTTTAATTTCTTGTTTTAGCGTGCATATTATTTGCATTCCCCTTTGCGTTTTTTTAGATTAGAATCCAATATCTAATTATTTATTATTCAGCACGCGACTCATGAACGTAACAATGTTTCAATTTCACACTTCGTCGGGATACGACATTGGAGATAAAATATTGTTTTGTCCTCAGCCCAATTTTCATAATCAAACGGGAATACTTTCTATTACTATTACTGATTTGGTATTTTAGGATTATATATCCTAATATTTTATAAGACTATTTTACTCAAATCAATGCTCAAAACACACGCATGCTTTTTATTCTTTCCTGTAAACGATCATGGTTAAATAATACGTGTAATTGTCCGTGGTAAAACTTTTTGGTTTATGATTTTTTCGTGGTTCTTCCTACAAGTCGATTCACTTGGGTTCTTGTTCTTGTGCGATTAACATTACGCGTTATCGATTCCGTATTTGGCGTTTTGGGTTTGTTGACGACGTAATTTCAACAGTAAATTCAACAATCTCGTGGAAGGATTACCATATTTGATTTCCTTCCTTCTATTGTTGAAACCACACCAGTCCACCAATTATACTTTAGTAAACATTTCTTCCAACTATTCACTGACATATCACTAAAACTCGTACTAGGTTTAACTTTATGCAAATTCAAATTATCCCACTCTTTTGCTTTATAGAAAAGTCCCGCCTAAACACTCTTAAAGAATAAGAGCTATGATATGTTGGTAATCATAAGAGAGTGAAAGGTTCATCAGGGTTATTGTCAACCCCTTATGAAGGTCCATCAGCATGTTCCCTGTACATGCTAGTTGATATCCGGATCAGTTAGTGAGTATGTCTTCAAGTAATTCTCGACCTCCTTGACGATGTCTTTGACTTGAACATGTTGAGGTTACTTGTTGAAGTCTTTGGTCAACGTATCTTCTTCATCACGTGATCTATAACAGGGTATCTTAGTTCTCTTTATGTTATTAGGGTGTTGCATTCTTGAAATAAAATCAAAGATTAGAGATGGAGACTATCTCGTGCTTTCGATATCGGAGGTTCTCTTTTTATTTTTCAGCGGCATGAAGTGGGGTAAAAAAAATACCCACCATTGTGGTCGACCCACACCAAAGAGTCACAAAGTTTAGCATATCTTTCTCGTCGGCAACCTGTGCTTCTTTAGTTAAACTATTCTCTGAGTCATCCGACTTATGGAAATAGGTAGTTTACATCGGTTAGGAGGGATATATCCCTTTTTAATAATTATTTCCCTGGGGTAAAATTTCTAGTCACATATCAAGTGATCAAAAATTATGGTCTATTAACATCTTTATCTTTATCTTGGCATCCTGGGCTTCCGTATGTACACTATCTAGGAAACATTCAAACTACTTTAGTTCTTTATTAATGGTCAAATATTTTTGTCTTAAACACAAATAACTTTCTTGGTAGGATTCGAGCATCGAGTGACAATTCTCACATCTCTCAAACAAGTCTACCTCTCTTTCCATTGGAAGAAGCATTCTTGTTCCTTCAATGAGTTAATTAACTGTGAATTATTAATTCTTTTTTCTGTGTCCTCTTGTGCTCTGCAAGAGATTTTGGGACCATGGATTATTAAGACACTTGTTTTATCTAAATTTCTTTCATTAATTGATGAAACAATAGGTTCTTTGAAAGGCCTGGAATATCTTGACATGTCAAAAAAAATTTAGGAATATTCCATCATATTTGAAACACTATATAAATCATTTGAGAAGATTTCGAATGGAAACATTTTTAGTGCAATGAAGGGGCTCTCGTCAGAAAATCTGGTTGGACCAGTAGCTTTGCTTCGATTTATAGGCGGTTCATAGAAATGGACTTATTGTACCTCACTCTCGTCTTCAATGGGGTCTGCTCTATCAAAGGACATTTTGAAGAAATTGGCTTGACTGTTGCAATTAAAGTACTTAACATTCAACACCGAGGAGGTCCCAAAAGCTTTATGGCTTGCCTTGAGTCATATATGTCATCGCAACAACCTTGTGAGAATCATAACTTGCTCAAGTTGTGATTTCCAATTAAATGATTTGAAAGCTTTGATTTACCCTTCATGCCAAATGGGGTTATCCACATTGTCGTTATGGAAACATTTTTGCTAGTTATTATTGGAAACCATCAATCATTTTACTAGATGTTGGTATCTTACGCATGTTGGAGATATTTGGTCTCAAGAAAAGTCTTTCTCTAATAGAATATGAGATTGGAAATGAAATTTCAACTGCTGGGGACATTATAGCTTCGAGATTTTGCTGTCAGACAGGGAAAGAACCTGTTAATCTAATGTTCCAATAAGGGTCGAGTTTACATTACTATGCTAGAAGTGCTTCAGCCGAAGGTTTTGCACTCCACACCCAAGTTCCATAGCTTTTGGTATGCTATCCCGATCATGATTTTCCTACCCCCCAGAGGGAAAGGCCCTTCCCTTATTGGGCCTTTTGGGCTGGTTGTGGGCGAGGAAGGATTCGAACCCCTGACACCGTGGTACGTAGTCACGTGCTCTAATCCTATGAGCTACATGCCCCACTCCGTCTCCACTGGATCTGTTCCCGGGAGTACCCTCAAAAAAGAAACCTTTGCTCTCCCTAGCCATTTCGGGTTAAGAAGATGTCAAAGCGCCTTTATCTCTATAAAAACAGCGCGTTCTGAGGTGTGAAGTGGGAGATAAGGGATGTGATAATTGGGGTTTTGAATAAGACGACCTTTTTGCATATATTTTTTTCATATTGAAAAAGTATAAAGAATGGGAGGTGTGAAGTTTTTTATCATCCTGGCGTCGAGCTATTTTTCCGCAGGACCTCCCTTACAATATCATCACCGCAGTAGAGTTTAACCACCAAGTTGTTGGGAATTAAAGTCTTTTTTTTTACATACTTAATACTGCCAGTCACAGTTTGAGTATATCAAGTTACAATTCCAGTACTAACCAGTTAGTACTGATTAGGTGTAAGTTAGTATCTGCCAGTACTAGAACTTAAGACTGCTGAATGAGATTAAGACCGCTAAAGAAATAAAGTCGTGTCAGTGATTTGTATTGAACTTATTGAGTATTCGTGTATTCTTATTAAGTTGCTAGAAGGATTTGAAGTTATTATTAGAATATTATAGAAGATTAGTACTTATCTTGTAAGACTCCTTGGTGTTAAAGGGCGATCCTTGTGTTTTTTCATGGATATAGACACCTTCTTACATTTTTTTATTATATAGCTTAAAGGTTGTAAATCCTAGTACTACAGAGTATCGTTATATTGATAATAATAATATTGGAGTTTTTCAGTAATATCATTGTCATACGTTTAATGTTTCATTAATATTCTTGATAAGTGCTTAATTACACATATCTTTTACCTCTAAAAACGAGCTTAAATGACCAAAAACAGACAAAAACTGCCAAATATATGTTTGTTTTGCATTTGTATTGTGCAGGAAGTGGATATCAACAAAAAGACAGAAAACCAAGCCAAAATGACAAAACTGAGCATGGAATGGAAAAGACTGTGCAAAATCAAGGCAAAAGTCCAAAAATGCCAAAGTCAGAGTCAATACTGAAGAATCAGCAGTCAAACCGGAGCCGGAACTGAAGAATACTATTGGATGCAATCTTAACCCATCTGATGGGCCGGGAAAGCCCAATAGTATAACTATGAAGACTGTGAAGACCAAATGGGCCCTCAATCAATTACAACAGCCCATTTGTGTGCAATTGACAAAGACTGTGAAGACTTTGAAGGCCCAATCCTAGCCCAGTTACAGCCAATCTCAGCCATTGTACACACAAAACCCACTCCATAACCTTATTGGGCTTGAAAAAGCCCAATAACCAAACCTGTACCTTATTGGGCCCAGACACACTCAATTGGGCCCAATACAAGCCCACACACCTTATTGGGCCCAAACCCAAACCCAGTGGGCCCAATACAAGCCCAAGCCCAACAAAAGCCCATTAATCCTTTTTATAAACCTTAGGGACTAAAATTGTCATTTTTAAAATAGGTTTTATAAAAGAAAAAAAGGTTTAAACAAACACAAGGGCTGAAATTGCAATTAACCAAAACTTTCTTTATTCTTTTAAGTTATAAAACGGAGGGACCTAAAGTGACACTTTCTAAACTTATTTTATAACTAAATTCGGCTAAAACTAAATGAAAAGAGATATAAAGGTGAGGGACCATAGTTGCATCTTTTCCATTTCCACCATTTAAACCTGCGTACCATAACTGTCGAACCCACTTGGCGCCAAAACCTCAAACCACCCCTTTCCCATGGTTTTCTAGCTACATACCACCTCCCAAGTACTCCCACAGCTCACTCTCACCCTTCCCCACAACCCATTACCCCTATACCCTCTCCCCTGGCAAGTTCACTCAACCCGAAGCACCCATCAATGGCTGAGATAATGAGAAGGCCAACAAAGGGCTAGGATTGCTTGGATTACTTGCACACTCTCACAACAAGCTCATCCCAAGTCCTTTCAGCTTGTATAAAAAGAAGAAAAGCAAGCCGAAGTTAAAAGCACCACTTTTACCCTGTTTTTTAGTTTTAATGTCTTTAAATTAAGTCTTTACTTTGCATTAGTGTAATTCAGCTTTATTTAAAAGTTTATGTTGTAATATTTCTGTTTCTAATAAAAAGTTAAGTGTGTTCTTGATATTGTTACTGTTGAAATTTTAAGTCTCTCATAAAGCCTTTTAATTCTGTTTTAACCTGTTTAAAAACATGTTTAAGCTATTAAACATCTCTTGTAACAACCTTTCTCAGCCTTCATTTCAATTAAAATTCATTTAAAAACGTTTTTTACAAATTAAGGGGGTGTTTGGCATTACAGTTAAAATGGGTCATTTTGAAATTGGTATGGGTCATTTTTTTTATTCTTTTTTTATATCCACTAAGCCATCTTAGGCTGACGTGTATGGCTAATTAAACCACTTTAATTACAGATTTAGTTTGAAAAATAGGTTTTTAAGTCCCTTTTGACTTTCTGTCAAAGTTTTATAAAATAAAAGTGTGACAAATAGCTTAAGTTGTGAAAACAGCTTAAGCACACCTTTATTGTGCTTATTTTAGTTGTTACTAGCAACCAAAGAGCCTCTTTGTTCTGCCATTTTTATATACCCAAGTTTTTTTTCAAAGTTTTTTTAAGTATGTTTACTAGTCTATGTGAAAAAACAGCTACTTTCAGCCCCAAAAGCCAGCAGGTTTAATCAACCATAATGGCTCAACTTTTTGGTTATAAGCTTAATTTATTATGCCTTTTTAATCTGTTTGTGGTTGGTCTTGGGTAAAAAGCTTTTATGTGCTTATTTTGATAAGCCAAAAAGGGCTTTAAGCCACTGTTTTGCCCTCCCCTGGTGCTGAGCACCATTTTAAGCCCCTTTTTTCTAGCTTATTTGAAACTAAGCATTAGGTCTTTATGGCTTTTTAATATAGCCTATAGGTTTATCTTTTAGGTTTAGCAGTTTAAAACCATTAGTTAGCTTATTTAGTCAGCTTAATATAAGCTCAAAAGTCACCTTTTTCTGTTTTTTATATAAACAGTTTGAATAAGTTATTTAAATTCAGTTATCTTAGGGCTTTTTTGGTACCTTAGTTATCATTGGACTCCCTTGGCTAGTATCAATATTCCTAGTTATAGCTTATTTTGTAGCTTTAAATCCCAAAAAGAAAAGCTAAATAAGCTGTTAAGCTTATTTAGCCTGCTGTCATTAAAAGCTTAAATTTCTGGCTTATTTAGTGAGTTTTAGACAAAGTGCTTATTAGGAAAAATGTTCCCCTTAAGCCCCTTAATAAGTTTGCTTTTATAAGTTTTCAAAAATAAGCTGTTTGGACCCACATTGTCAATCGGGGTCCACTTCAGGGACCATTTGTGTAATTTCCAGTTTCTTTGTTAACATTGTTAGTGCTTCTAGTTATTAACTCTTTTCCATGTTAGTCCTTTCCCAATTTCACCGTTAGTCCATTAGTTTAACAGCAGTTAGCCTTTAGGTTATTTAATTAATTAGTTTAGGTTTAATATTAATTAGTTTAATTACTTTTATTTAAATCAGTAAAATTTGGGCATTTTTATATTTTTAGAATTGTTAATTTTTTCTTTATTTAATTTCATTTTTTCAGAATTTTTATAACTTTTATTTTTTGTCTTTTTCTATTTTCTTAGTTTTAATTAGTTTTTAATCTTTAAAAATTCATAAAAAATCTAAAAATTAATAAAAAAATATTTTTCTTTTTTATAAAATTTTCTTTTGTCATTTAGTGTCTAGGAAAAATATAAAATTTAGTGTAGGCTTAATTTTTCTTAAATTTCAGTTTTAGACCCGTTTTACCGGGTGCGTTTTACCGTTTCTTTTCGTTTTACATTCAAACGACCTCCGTTTTAGTTCTAGTTTTCTTTATTTTTCAAATTAACTTAATTAGAATTTAATTTTGATTTTTAATTTAATTTAGCATTTATTTTCTTAATTTTTAGTATTTAGGTTTCCCGATACCTGATTCTGTTCCCCGTATTTAATTTAGATTTAATTTTAGGATTTCCCAATAATTAATTATGCTTCCCGTAGTTTAAGTTCTATCCATATTAACTAATTTTGTTTCCCGTAGTTTTTAAGATCCCCATTTCCTTTGCTTGTTTTCCCGTAGATTAAATTAGGTTTTATTTAATTAATTTTAAGTTGTAATTATATCAGTGTTTCCATCATATATTCTCCATCATTCAATTTCTCATCATACCAGGATAAATTTCAATTGCAGCCTCGTTGGGACATACGACCCGGGAATATCTCTTCCGGAATCTTTTTATCATTGATTCTTACTTGTGTATTTTAAGTGTATACTATCCGCGAATCACTATACATTTTTTTTCAATTTTTTGAGCTTCTGTATGTTTGGAGTTTATGCTTTTATATTGTAAAATGCAACAGTAATTGAAACTTTTTAGGTAACCGAGTCTTCGTATTGGGTTGGTATCTTTTTCTCTCATTTACATGTTTTAATATGATCTTTTTGTTTAATCCTGCGTTGTATAATTTGCTTCTATTTTTGAAGAAATGGCAACATTGATGAAAAATTATGGAAAAGATTTCTTTAGTAACGATCTTATCGGGATAAAGCTATATTTTTTGGTTGCAGCCCCTTATGTTATCAGGATAAAGCTACATTTGCAACATATATCCAATTGTTATTGTTATAACTTAAAGTCCTTTTATTTCTTTTATGTGTCGATGTTAGTTTTATCAAATGTACATAAACTTTAACATTAAGTATTTTTATAGTTTATGCTAAATTTTGTAATAAAAATTTCCAATTATCTATTCTATAATTTATATACATTTTAAATCCATTAATTAATCCTAAAACAATTTCTAAAAGCTAGCCTGTCCATCGAGGTAAATTAAAATGGATGGCACAAAACCTTTTCAAAATGTATATAAAACCTTTAAAAAGGCTTTGAATTCCTATGTAGTTTTCTCTTTCTTTTGTACCATCCAAACTGCACACGAGAGTCATCGGGATCAACCAGACAGAAATATGCTTCAACAAATTACACAAAAAAGAATTGAATAAAAAATATAATTTATATACATTTTGAAAAGGTTTTGTACCATCCATTTCAGTTTGTTGAAGCTTAAGATGGTGCAGTTTGGCATGTTGGTGCCATTGAGGAAAAAAAATGTTCGTTAACGGGCTGCACCGTACTCACTTGAAGCATCCATAATGCATTAATTCTTTTTGGGTTTAACACACGACAACTTCGACATCTTATCTTTTCACACAAAAAAGTTCGCAATGCGTTGGACTATACGAGATTTAATAAAGTAAAAGGCTAGGTGTAATGGTGGGTAATCCACCACCACAATCACCTCCTATCGTTTTCACGCGTGAAGCCCATTAAATCTTCCTCCATCTCATGTGCGGTCTTCCATTTTGTGCATTGGTTTGGCGGTGCACACCACCAACTGTTTTTTACACTTTTTTGTGTATTTGTGAAATATATTGTCGGATATGTTTTATAAGTTGGTATTTTTATGTGTTTTCTGACTATTAGCGTTGACGTGAAGATGGTAAGTTTGGTGACAATTAAATTCGGCCTAACACTATTATAATTGTTTGTTAATTCAATATATAAGGGTTAATGACATTTAATAGCAACGTACTTTATAATTTGAGCCATTATCAGACACGAACTCAAAAAAGTACCACAATACCCATATAAGTTTCAAATTCAGATTCGTTATCATATGTTTTAGAGTCATCTCTTGCACCGTTTGTCCTTTTGACTAACAACCGTTTGTAAATAACTCAAAAGTATGATTTCTTTTTCTTTTCTAAATTATTTTTTTAATTTTCTTAACTACCTTTTTCGTAACTACCACCCTTTCTATCAACTTGAGGTCTTTCTCCCCGTCATTCTTGATACCCATTAATCTCAAAACAATTCTCTTCAGTATGTTTTATGACAATGTGTACAAGAAAGTGACTTATTCTTAATTTCAGATTTTGCATGGTTAGTGCCATAATTTGTGGTCGGTCTTCTTTGTCACGCGTCATTGTCTTAACCTGTTCTTCTTGAATAAGTGTGGAATATACCTTGTTCTCATTTGGTAACGGGACTTGACCTAAAATGTTTGATATTTTCGTTCCATACACATTCTTATCGAGACCCATGAGAAAAGTATGAAATTTTTTATCTTCTTGTTTCTTTGCGAATTTGTTTCCAAGATCACATTTAGACTTTCCACAAGTACAAGTTGTAATCTGTTTAAATTTTGCCAACTCATCCCAAATCTATTTGAGACGTCCATAGTAACTTACTATAGTGAACCCTTTTTGTCAACAACTTGCAAGATCGGATTTCAGTTATTGAATTCGAGGTTCATTGGCGAGTCATCTCATACAGTTTTCGCTATCTCCACATGTGAGATGGTGGAACACAACGATGGATCGATGGTGTTTCGGATCCAGGATAATAACAAAGAATTAATCGTCCACCAATCTCCATCATCCTTATTCATCTCTTCTGGTTGTTTTATAGTTCCTTCTATGAACCTGATGTACGGGTGATTGCAAACTGAAGTTTTACAACCCACCTAGGCAGTATACCTAACCGTTGTAGTGTAGTATAAGCAAGACTCAGGGGGTTACTATTGTTCTCTAAGGGAATAGTTTGAGTAGGCTCGAATCGTATGTTTACTAAGGTCTAAAGGTTGAGAGAAGAGATTTTTTGTATTTTTATATTTTATAAAAGCAAGTAAAATCTCGAGTTTGAAGGGGGCTTTGATTAAACTAAACTACTCCTAATTCTATTCTAGTTGTAGAAAAGTAAAGGTTGAGGGAAAACTCTTATGGTTAAACAAATGTGTTTACATAATCACGTACTACTCCCTCGTTGTCGTCTATTGTTTTATTACATGTCACCCTCGTAATGGAATATGTAAGTATTTAAATAATTAAACACCTAACTCGGAATCAACCCAAATGGCAAGGTAGTATGAAGATTGTTGCGTGAGCATCATTTAACCTAGTCGCGTTCCTCGAGACGTCTATGCTAATGTAATATTTTATAGCTAGTTTTCTAAAGCCTAACGCGCATACCATTAACAAGAAGCAATAAAACAAAATAAGCAACTATGTTTCATGCAATCATAAGCAAGCACAATAAGCTGCCGATAGCTATCTTTTCTTCAAGGGTTGGAACCTTGCTCTGATGCCATGATAAAACGCTTAGAGGTTATGAATTGCTTCCTTCATTATTATTCTTCCAATAGGTATTTATACAAAATATTTAGCTTGACCACCAAGCCATTTAACAAAATAAGGTAACTAAACAAAATCAAATCCCATAACAGAATATTAGACATATCTTCACTCAATATCGTCCTCGAGAGTTCGAAACCTGGAGCGAAAATAAAGTGGGGCCCTCAAAGATCACTATTATATAAAAAGTTTAAACTTTTAATTATATACAAAAACTTTTAATATATAAAGTAGACATTATAAGAATATAACAGTATTTATTCATATTAATTAACAACCAAAGTTAGCTTTGATGATACAGAAAGTTTTATTACACCTTCTAAGGTTATAATGTTATTTTTTTGTAATTTTCACTCCGGCTTGGTTTACAAAATCTAACCAAAGAAAAAAATAATTTATGAGTGAAAATAATGAAAGAAATAATGTGATGATAAAATGGTGCGTTAGATACTAGGGACAAGACGGTTGAGCATGTTTTCA
>BQNB010006273.1:0-81301 GCA_026074375.1 Tanacetum coccineum
GAAAGTCAAATATGTTAGTTAATTGCTAAAAAAAATGAAAAAAAGGAAAAATACAAAAATATGTAGGAATAAGTGTATATCTTTAAGAATGGTAAAAACGGGACTTTTCAAAGCTATTGATTCTTTAATTCCCCTCGATGAACACTTAGCTAATTTTTGAGGTAATTAGTCCAGGGGGATCGAGATTCTTAGTTTTCTAAGTGCTTACTTATAGCATTGCATGAGGGCATGTCAATATCTTAATATGGGGGATTTTGGTATGTGTTTAATTACACATACCTTTGACCACTAAAAACGGACTTAAATGACCAAAAATGTACCAAAAATATATTGTATTTGTATGTTTTGCATTTGTATTGTGCAGGAAACGGATATCCAAGAAAAGGACAAAATCGAAGCCAAAATGACAAAACCGAGCACGAGAACGAAAAGACCGTGAGAAGTCAAAAATAAAAAGTCAAGGTCAACAAAAAAGTCAAATTCAAAGTCAACCCCAGGAAGTGGCATTGGAAAAAGCATCAAAAACCAAACCCGAAAACCTAAATTGTCAAAAGTGAGCCCACCCGTACCCACCTAGTGGGCCCGGGTCAGCCCACTTATATAAAATCCTTATAAAAACCAAAAAGCCCAAGTCTTTTCCTTTTATACATACCGACCCAACAATGAGCCCAAACCAACCCCTTTATAACACTCCCGTTAACCCCAAACCCTTTTTAAGTTTACCCCGTTAGTCCTTTAAGGACTAACGGTGCAAACCATTTACAAACCTCAAGGACCAAAGTTGCACCACTCAAGGACTATGATTGCAATAACATATAACACCCTCAGGGACCATTCTTGCCTTTTCTAAAACCTTCAAATAAGGCGCGAACACTGTACATCTTCCAGGTTGTGTCCTGTCCTCACTACCAGACAAGACACTATCCCCCTTTCTTCTCCCCTATGTCGACCAACACCTTTACACACCTTATCCCACCAAAATCCACCTTGGCAATCCTTAGCATTCCTATTCGTCCAAGGAACAAGACAAGAGATCAATGGCTAAGATCATAGAACTTGGGCACTACTCATTTTGGATGGCTATGATGACTCTTGGATCCTACTCACACAACAAACACACCCGCAGGAGCTCTCACAAAGAAAGCACAAGTCCTAGAATCTTCTTTGGCTTGTTATAAATAGGCTCATTTGTAAGCCCTTGAGGCAGAGAGTTTTTACTTAAGTTTTTCACCTAGTGTAATTTTCAGCTTATTTTTAGGTCATTTAAATTATTGTCTTTCAATTTCCAAGCCTTGTAAACTTTTTAATCTTTAATGAGAATTTGAGTTTTTAAGTTATCTTTGAATTTCTATTGTTAAAAGCATTTCACAAGCTGTTTTAAGCTCTTATTTAAGCATATTATTAATCTGTTTTCATTTAAATATAAAGTATTTAAGAAAATTTTACAAAAAACACAAAAAAATATCACCCTCAAATACCACAGCTTAATGGATGATAAGCCAAATTTGGATGGGCTTATGGACACTACTAGCTTATCTTTGATAAGCTAGAGCTTGTAGATAAGCTCTTTTGAGCATTGTTTGCCCTGTTTAAGCAAGGGTTTTGTAAGTTTTTCATCTTTCCATTTTTAGCTTATTTACTATTCAACTGCTTATTTGTGCTTATTGCCTGCTTATATTTGCTTATTTATGTTTGCTTATGATGTTTAGTGCTTATCTTGCTTAGTTTGTAGTTTAAAAGTTATTTGTGCAAGTTTACTTAAAGAAACTGTCTTAAATAGCTTATTTAGTTGCATAATCTGTTTTAGCTTATTTGAGTGCTTATTGGTTATTGAAATTTGCTTAATATTGTTTGTTTAACTTATTTAACATCTGGTCTTTTGAATTTGTGTTTTAAAACAACATTAATCTCTTTAAAAATGCCAAAACAGTTTTTAAAGGAGTGTTTGGGTCAAGCTTTAAAATGGGTCAAAATGGGTCAAAACCTGTTTTGTGCACTTGAGTCAACTTAGACTAGATAAAAGTAGTCTAAAAATTCAGTTTGTTTAAGTTCTTAAGTATTAAAACTCATTTTTAAGGTTTCAAGAGTTTGTGGTTTGAATATGTGAGCTTATAGCTCATTTTATTTGCTTATTTGATTGTGCCTTTGAATCTTGTAATTTTGTGTTGTTTTAGAGTTTGTTTAAGTGTCAAAAGAGGTTAGAAACAAAGACAATAGGCTTGCATTTTTAGTTTGCATTTTTCCCAAGTCTGTCAAAAAAATTACTAAGTGTTGAAAAAAAGAAGAAAAGGCTTTTTCACGTGCTTTCTATGGCTTATTGTGAATTTGAAACTCTCTTTTGATTGTTTATATGTGTTCTTTGAGGTTCAAATCTCAATCTGTTTGTAGGTTATAAGTTCATAAGGTTTTATTTGTTTGCTTATTTTTAAGCTCAAAAGTGGTGTTTGGTGAAGATTGCAAAATTTTGTCTAAGTGTTGAATCTGTGTGAGATAGCTTTTTCATTAAGCTTTTTGAGTGCTTATTTTATTTTCAAAATGCTTTTTCTTTGTTGCTTATTGTAGCTTTTTGGCCAAGCTTTTTAGTGGTATAAGCCATTAAGCCATAAGAATCTATTTGCTAGCTTATTTTTAAGCTAGAAAAGTCCCTTTTGGCTGTTTACTTAACAGTTTGGCCAAAAAGCTCAATTGATTATTTAGGCTTATTTGCTTATTGAATTTGCTTGATTTAGGTTTAGTTTAGCTTATTAGGTTAGTTTAAGCCCACTTTAGCTTATTTCCTTTAGTTTAGAGCTTATTTGAGCTTATTTGCCTTTTAGTTTAATTTTTTTTAAGTTTTATAGCTTTTTAGTAAATTTGCCATTCTAGCTTATCTTAGTTGCTTATTTTTGTTCAGAATTGCTTATTAAGTATAGCTTATTATCTGTCTTAGCTAATTTCTCTTTTTGGTTTGATTTTTAGTGCTTAACAGTTAGCATTAAGTGGCTTAGTATAAATTAGCTTATTCTGTCACCTTTATCAGCTTATTTTAGTGCTTATTTCTGGTTTCTAAAAAAAGTGTTTTTATAAAAAGTGCTTATTTTTAAGTCTTCTAAAAAGTTGTAAAAAATGGCATTTGCAAAAACGTTTGGGATTAGGGGAAGTCCCAAGTGAGCAGGACTCGAACCCGGGACCTCTACCCTACTCACCAAACGTTTTTACACAACACACACACTACCACTCGCCCTTGGGTCTTTTTCGGTTTTACTTTGCAAAATCAATTATTTGTACACATTTTGACTCCTTTTTCTTATAAGCACTTCACAGCTTATTTTGAGCTTTTTAGGGCTTATTCGATAAGCTGGCTTAACCAACTTATTTTTCCTAGAACCCTTACAACTTTTAGGACTTTACTACAATTTTTTAGATTTTTCCTCATTAATTTGTTATTTTTCTTTATTTTTCGAAATTTAAAATTTTAGAAAATCATTTAAAAATAGTAAATTAATTCAAAAAAATACAAAAAAATAGTTTTTAGATTTTAAATTTCATTTTTAGCTTTTTAAATTAATTTTAGAAAATAGTTTTTAATTATAAAAAGTAGGATTCCCGTTTTGCGTTTTTAAGTTTAAAATAGTTTTCCCTTAATTGTTTTTAAGTGTTTGCATTAATTTTTCCCATAGTTTTAGAAAACCAATCAAAATCTTGTTCCATTCTAGCATCGATTATCAAAACGACTCTCGACTTTCAATTGCAATCCTCGTTGAGGATAACGACCCGGGAATCATACTTTCGGATTTACTACAATTGAGGTTTTTGACTATCCTTATTATAAGTATTATATATTTATTTATATATATATTTTAAAAAGGGTTAGCATCAATCTTTGATCAAGTATCATCTCGTGCACAAGACCTAGAAGTATATTCAAAGACGATGCCACGTCTTTCTGGCACAAGTTACGGAAAAGAAAGCAAAAGACAAGTCAGAGGAGAAGCAACTTGAGGATGTGCCCATCGTACGGGATTTTCTTGAAGTCTTTCCAGAAGATTTACCCGGACTTCCACCCACTCGACAAGATGAATTCCAAATCGACTAAGTCCACGGTGCTGCACCTGTAGCACGAGCCCTGTATAGACTGGCACCGTCTGAAATGCAAGAACTGTCTACTCAACTCCAAGAACTGGCAGACAAAGGATTCATAAGACCCAATTCCTCACCCTGAGGAGCTCCGATTTTGTTTTTCAAGAAGAAAGACGAAACTTTTAGGATGTGTATAGATTACCATGAACTGAACAAGCTTACCGTGAAGAACCGATATCTACTTCCGCGAATCGATGACCTATTTGATCAACTGCAAGGGTCAAGTGTCTACTCTAAATTCGACATGAGATCCGGTTATCACCAACTCAGAGTATGAGAGGAAGACATTCCAAATACGGCGTTTAGGACTCACTATGGTCAATACGAGTTCCAAGTAATGCCTTTTTGACTGACCAACGCACCAGCGATATTCATGAATATGATGAATCGGGTGTGCAAGCCGTATTTAGACAAATTCGTGATTGTGTTCATCGATGACATCCTAATCTACTCCAAGAGCAAGGAAGAACATGAAGAGCACCTTAAGTTAATCTTGGAATTACTCGAGAAGGAGAAATTGTATGCTAAATTCTCCAAGTGTGATTTTTGGCTTCCAAAAGTCCAGTTTCTCAGTCACGTGATTGATAGTGAAGGCATTCACGTTGATTCGGCCAAGATTGATTCAATCAAGGATTGGGCATCGTCCAAGACTCTGACGAAAATTCGCCAATTTTTAGGTTTGGCTGGCTATTACTGACGATTTATTGAAGGCTTCTCGAAGATCGCTAAACCTATGACCAAGTTGACTTAGAAGACCATGAAGTTTGACTAGAAAGAAAAGGAAGAAGCTGCATTCCAAATGCTAAAATAAAAATTGTGTAGTGCACTGATTCTGTCGTTACCCGAAGGAAGCGAAAACTTTGTGGTTTACTGTGATGCTTCACACAAAGGGTTGGGCGTGGTTTTGATGCAAAGAGAGAATGTGATAGCTTACGCATCCCGCCAACTCAAGATTCATGAAAAGAACTACACTACCCATGATTTGGAACTTGGAGCTGTAGTGTTCGCATTAAAGATTTGGAGACACTACATGTACGGTACGAAGTGTGTCGTGTTCACTGATCATAAGAGTTTGCAAGACATTCTAGATCAGAAGGAGTTGAACATGAGACAACGTAGATGGTTGGAGCTATTGAGTGATTACGATTGTGAGATTCGTTATCACCCTAGGAAGGCAAACGTAGTAGCAGATGCCTTGAGCCAAAAGGAAAGGATTAAGCCGTCGAACTTTAATGATGACAGTCGACTTAAACCTTCTATCCCAGATAGTGAATGCTCAAGCTGAAGCAATGAAGGAAGAGAACGTTAAGGAAGAAAATCTCAATGGAATGAACAAAAAGTTCGAGACACGTGCTGATGGAACGCACTGTATTGAGAAAAGGAGTTGGATACCCTATTTTGGAGGATTGAGAGACTTGATCATGAATGAGTCACACAAGTCAAAGTACTTTATTCATCATGGATCTGATAAGATGTATCATGATTTCAAGAATTTATATTGGTGGCCCAACATGAAAGTAGAAATTGCCACCTACGTCAGTAAGTGTCTGACATGTGCCAAAGTTAAGGCAGAATACCAAAAACTATCTAGATTGCTGGTTCAACCTGAGATTCCCCAATAGAAGTGGGAAAACATTACAATGGATTTCGTGACTAAGCTACCGAAAACATCAAGTGGCCAAGATATAATTTGGGTAATCGTTGACCGTTTTACTAAGTCTGCCCACATCCTGCCAATGAAGGAATTGGATTCAGTGAAGAAGTTAACGAGACAGTACTTGAAGGAAGTAGTCTCGAGGCATGGAGTGCCGGTTTTGATCATCTCTGATAGAGATAGTAGATTCACTTCTCATTTCTGACAATCGCTTCAGAAAGCCTTGGGTACTCAGCTAGACATGAGTACGGCTTACCATCCACAGACCGATGGTCAAACTGAGAGGACCATTCAAATGTTAGAAGATATGCTACGTGTTTGTGTGATTGATTTTGGAAAAGGTTGGGATAGACATCTACCTTTAGTGGAATTTTCATACAGCAACAGTTACCGCACGAGCACTAAGGCTGCTCCATTCGAAGCATTATGACAGAGGTTGGGGATAGTCAACTCATTGGCCCAGATATTGTTCATGAGACAACCGAGAAAATTATTCAAATCAAAAGCCGAATTCAAGCTGCTCGTGATCGCCAAAAGAGTTATGGCGATGTGAGGCGTAAACCCCTTGAGTTTCAAGTTGGAGATAAAGTCATGCTCAAAGTTTCCCCATGGAAAGGGGTGATACGTTTTGACAAACGAGAAAAGCTTAACCCACGATATATTGGACCTTTCAAGATTCTTGCTAAAGTTGGAACCGGTGCCTACCGACTTGAACTCTCAAAACAACTAAGACGAGTTCATAGTACCTTTCACGTGTCGAACTTGAAGAAGTGTTTATCCGAAGAAACACTCGTCATTCCGTTAGACGAGATTTAAATCGACGACAAGCTTCACTTCATCGAGGAACCGGTAGAAATTATGGACCGTGAGGTCAAACGTCTAAAGCAAAGTCGTATACCTATCATCAAGGTCCGGTGGAACTCGAGAAGAGGACCCGAGTTCACCTGGGAACGTGAAGATCAGTTTCAAAAGAAATACCCACATTTATTTTCAAACTCTGTAACTGCACCAAATGACACGGATTAACCTTTGAGGACAAAGCTCTTTTAACGGGGAAAGGATGTAACATCCTATAAATATCCTGGTCAACATCTTTGACTTTTTCGTGCATTAGTTGACTTTTATTCATTTCGTGCTAATTTGACTTAAAACCGGGAAGTTTTCTCGCGTGTAACTGAGAATCGTTACCGGATGCGTTCCAGCTTGTTATTTAACGTAGTCATTTGCTGTACATTGCGTTCTTACCTTTTGAATGGATATTTAAATTTTCATATTTTCTTTCGAGTTATCACGCGTTTTCAATTTTTACGGATACCGTAATCGGTGTTAGAAAAATATCACGTGCATGAATAAATATCTTAGGACCCATTGGATGCCACCTTGCATGGAATAAATTCAAAATTGATCAAATTGGTCCCTTTAGGTCCTTGGTGTGTGCGTCCGCCCCCAGCACCAACACCAACACCATCCCACCAAAAACTTATGTTTGTCTCTCATTTGTACCCATAAGCCTTGGATGGTTAGGAAGGTTCTAGGTTCATGAACCAAATTCTATGTATTTAGTCATTTACCCATTTCATTCACTCATTTCTCACAAACACTTTCTCTTACTAAAAACTCACACAAACAGAAATCCTCTCTTCCCTCTCCTCTCCCTTGCGTCGTTCAAACCACAACAACACCAACTTTGGTGTTTGTTGCCTATTATTCAAGATTTAAAGACGGTTTATCGATTGTGGTTTATTCCTATTGTGTTTGGGTTCATTCCTTGGTGATTTTAGGTTATCATTTGTTGATTTTGAGGTTAAAGTTCAAGACTTTATTTACCATTCTTTTGCATCAAGTAAGTGTCATCATCATCTTCATTTGTGCAAACTTTTACACAAATATTTCTTTCACCAACTCTTGTTTTCTTAAAATATTGACGTCATCCATGTTGAGGCCATTTTTATAACAAAAACACTAAGATGATCAAGGTTGTACAATTTATTTTTCAAAGTTTGAAACTTTATTTTAATCTTGTATTTTATGTGTACTTTTGAGTTTGTGGCGAAAGATTAGGCGATAAAAGTAGCGTTAAGTGGATGAGACGATGGGATTAAGCTATAATTTAAGAGTGGTTTTATTGTGGATTAAGTAGATGAAAGGGATTAGGATAGATTTGAGATTTTGAGAAGTTGTGGAGAAGTTTTGTGGTGATTTCGACAAAATAAGCTTGCTGCCCGAAATTGTTAAGTGTGTTTTGAGTGACTTAAAAATGTTTTAACAAGCTTAAACCTTATATTATGATAGTAGAGGTTCATACGCAAGTTTTGATATAAGGAACATAAAAATCGGACGTATAACGAAGGAGTTATGGTCCTTTTAAAGTTGACGAAACTTAATGTTTTTCTCAACTATGTTTTACATTCTGACCCGATTTTTAAAATGAGGTTTCGACCCCTTTCGAGGCCGAACCGGCTAAAACGCATAAAACGAAAGTTGTCTGAAATGAAATTTTACTTTAAATAGCGAATTTTCGTTAAGCTTGAAAGTAAAAAACGAAGGAGTTAGACCATGATTTAATTGAGTCATTTTTAAGACACTATAGGTAAATAGTGAGCTGATTGGATTTTAAAAAGGGCTTTTTGAGTGTTTTTGAGTCCAATTGAGCTTCGAAAACATTAGCGAACGTTGTTGTATCACTTATTTATTATTGAGACGCTTTATAAACTTCTAAAACTATAATTTAGAAAACATTAAGGGTTACTAAAAATAGTAAATCATTATTAAGCAAAGTATACTTTAGTGAGATAAAAAGTAGGAGTTAGGCGTTTAAGTTAGTTTCATTGTCGTCGTAGATGTAATACATTATGGAGTATCATATGATAGAAGCGTGTTATCGTTGGGTTTCTAAAACTTGTCAAAACTATTAAGGTTTCCGTCAATGTTATAAAGTTATTAAAGGAATATTTATTTTCAGCAATAAACACGGTTTTACAAGTTAAAGAGGGCACAAACAATTATGGATGATGATTCCAGGACTGGCAAACCACTTTATACGGTGTCGTTATGTATTTTTCTGTCCTAAGACACGTCTTTTACTTAGGGTGCGGTTAGTGTGTTGATTACTTTTCTCTGTTGATTTATTTGTTGATTCCTTCGATATCATACTACATTTAGGTGGAGTTCATAGCCCCACATTTTTATTGTTTTATGTATGTTTTACAATACTTTGGGGTAAGAAACGTTGCTTGTTTTAACACTTGGAATCAAGTTACTTATATGAATTTTATTGTTTACTGTTTGCTCCTACTTACTGATAGTTACAAAATTGCACTATCTGAATGTCAACCCGCTAGAGCGAAAAGGGAGATGCGATGTTATGATTACATCGCACAAGATACAAGATATACCATACATTGTTACAAGAATTTAGATATACAATACATTCAAAAAAATTTAGTTTTAAATAGTTGAAAACCCTTGTCTTTAGAAACATCCCGGTAGTAGAGGTCTTTGATTATCATATACCTTCCGTTAATAAATGTTGATCACACCTGAAAATGATACTCGAAAGGTCAACATAAAGTTGGTGAGCTCGTAGGTTTAGAAGTAAACCTAGTTGTTGTGCTAGAATTTATGAGTGTGGACAATAGTGCAATATAAAAGCATAATGCATACAATAGTATTTAGATTATCAACACATCATACCAGGGTATCCCAACCCAAATCAACCAATCAATAGAATTCCCGCGCGCTATAGTCCTCCGGACCTATCGCCTACCAGTTGGAGCTACACGGTCGACTAAGTAGTGGTGTGCATAAGTCCAAAATGAAACTTCGCATAAATAGATCTCATAGCATTCACATAGCCTTCACATAGTGTTCACATATCATTCATACACACAATCATAGGCACGTAGCATTGTCCAAAAGAAATAAGAGGTTGTGTAAAGTAGTAAAAGTAGTTGAAATAGATTTTGAGTATCATTTTCCCCCCAACGGAAAAGAGTTTAAAAAGTGAGGCTACGAGAACTCACCTCAATAAAGATGATAGTAGCAGAAACTAGATGATTTCTAACTATACGCGCAACGATACCCGGCCACGGCCTATTAATAAGTTTACCTTAGTGATTTGTTTTACGAAAATGGCTCAATGTACAAGCGTTTGTCTTAGAGTTTATAAGATTACATAATTAGCATAAAGTTTTTGTGTCATGGTTGTGGTGGTTAAGTAGTTCAACTCGATGAATTATACACCTTAAGATAATAAGAGTTTGGGAATTTAGAGCTTGAGAAGTAAGGATTAGAGAAATAAGAATTTAATAGAAACGAGTCTTTAGAAACTAGAAATCTGAGAATAAGAGTTTAAGAATTTAGAATTTTAAAAATGGAGCAATTCGATATAAATGAGACTTTAGAAATTGGGAATTCGAGAATAAGAGTTTAAGAATTTAGAATTATAGGAATAAGAAGAATTCAATAGAAATGAGACTTAAGAAATTAAAGAATTTAAAATTAAGATAATTAAGAATCATAGAACTAAGAATTAAAATGATTTATAATTTAAGAAATGGGGATTGAAGAAAAAAATAAAATAATCAAAGAGTTAATAATTTAGACATGCTTCAGCAGTTTATCCCATCATCCCAAGTTATTTCGGTAAGACATCCTTGATATAAGTATTTACACTGTTTTAGACACATAAAGTAGGTGTTAGGAGTTTTCATAAAAATCATGTTTTTCGTCTTTTAGTCGGGCATTTAAATAATAATATTTTATTATTTTGAGTTTTTGAAACTAGTTCGTGTCATAAGTATAAGTATAAATTTTAGTTTATTTATTGTGTTTGAGTATAACCGTTTATTAAAAATGAATTAATGTACAAATAAGACCGCGGTTTCGTCCTTTTCGAATTATAAGAAAATGAGTTTTCCAAGATTTTTCGTAAGTGTAAGCTATTTACAAAAATTTCGGCATGACCCGTTCGTTTATAAATGTTTTCCCAATGTTTCAAACCTTATTTCAAACACTTTCCTTCAAAAGATCGATTCCTGGCAAAATGCCAAAACTTCATATTTTTGCCAAGTTTTATCGTACTATACTTTAAATGTCTATCTTGACAATTTTTAAACCTATAGTAGCTAAATTTTCGTAAGTAGATTTAGAAATTCGTTTTAGGAGTCTAATTTCCCTTGTTTTTTCTTATTGGGCTCAAAAGCCCAATGTTAGCTCGAAAATATTTGTTAAGTCCTATCTCACAAGTCTAACACAAATTTAAGTCCACCAGTCAATCCAATTATCAAATCAAAGCCCATTATGCTTAAAATGTAGTTTATTAGCTATTGGGCCTTACGGCCCGTTAATAGTCCATAAATGTTTCCTTTCAAGTTTAACCATGTAGATAGTGTAGTATGGTAATAAATTTGAACACGACTAAAGAGTCAGTTTCAGCTGTTAGAGATGACGTTTGCTGGCTGGTGGCATTAAAGTGATTTTTGCTGATTATGTTATCTTGCTAGGTCAATGTTCAACAATCATATACTTGCTGGACCAGAGAAATAAGAGAAATCCTATCAAATTAATAGAACGTGATTATTGTATTTCAGGAATTATAGTGTATAGATCTAGAGTTATCTCATAAAGAATAGAATGAGATAAATTAGGAAGGAGATTGATATTACGAAGATATTAGTGAAGTAGATAGATGTATACTCTTTAACTACGCAATTTTAGGAAATCTTGTTTAGAGTACAATTTAGGGTTTCTTCACTATACAAGAAAGCTTATTATTAGAGGTCTTGCACGATTACGAGGATTACAAAACATTTTATAATCAATATAGATATCTATAGAGGATCATTAATTATATTATTTGTTCATTCTTTAATTCATTGTTTAGTTTTCCCAGCTTAAACATTTGTTAGGAGTCTCTCACAAAGTATATTCCTTGTGATTAAAATAAAGTATTATACAATCCCAAAGACTAGAAGATCTATCTAGTTACAGATCCTAACAAGTGGTATCAGAGCCTAGAGAGAGCCTCTGATAAAGAAGAATTACTTGTTACCACAACAAAACCTTGTTTCTCTAACCGTGAACAATTCAGAAACCATTGCCGTCTATACCTACTTAGTCTCCATTCTCTTATCTAACCTAATCCACTGCTTCACCTTCATGTCACTTAGATGATGATTACCTCATATTCTTTCATACCTGAACACACACAACAATGCCTACATACCATCAAACTGCTCGTTCTCACAAACCTGCTTCTCACCAATCCGAATCAAATCTTCTTCTCACAACTCTGTCTGTTCACAGAAATTTTGCTCAACCTTCTCAAGAACCAACCATAACAATGTCCAGTTCACAACGCAACAAGTTTCAATAGTTCGCAAAAAACCACTATCTCTGCCAACAATGCAAAATTTTCCTTATCATAGAGAAAGGTAAAAATATAAGAATATGGGCTATGAAGATGGAGTACTGGATACAAATGCTG
Organism: Tanacetum coccineum; assembly: GCA_026074375.1. Lineage (NCBI taxonomy): Eukaryota > Viridiplantae > Streptophyta > Magnoliopsida > Asterales > Asteraceae > Tanacetum > Tanacetum coccineum. Next base: position 12,261 of record BQNB010006273.1, read on the forward strand.
ATACATAATCTTGAGGATTGTTCAGCAAGGGAACAGTCCAAAGAGGTTGGGAAAAGATAGACGAAAAGGGAATACAAATGGTTCATTCACGAGACTTGTCACTCTTATGAGCATAGTGTTGGTACAAAGGGAGAATAAGGTTGATGAAAACCTTGTTGCTTCAGCTCTACCTGAAGATGCAGTATGCCTGCGATTTCATCATTAATATGATGCAAGGGATATTTGGAATGGCAGTTAAGGCAAAGGTTTTGGTGGAATGAAGAATGCAAAAGAAGATGAAGAAAGGCCATGCTCAAGCAGCAGTTTACAGAATATTTCACTGTGACAGAAGAAGAAGGCCTACACGAAGGGTTATGACAGGTTGCAGAAGATTCTAGAGCCAGTTGAATCCAATGCAAAGCAGGCCCAGACAAAATGATGATATCAACCTGGAATGTTTCTAAGAGCACTTCCTTTTCGTGGTCAAACAAGAGGTTGCCTTTGATTCAATGAGCTTTGATGACCTGTATTAATAAACTAAGGTCTACTGAATTTGAACTTGATGCAGAATTTGGTTCATAAGTAGTAGGTGTGAAAGCTGTTGCTGGCTCCCACCATGTCTGGCTTTCATTGGAGCTGCCAGCTCTGGTCAAGCTTATTTATTCTGATCACAATGTATTGTTCCAACAGCAAATTTCTCAAGACATCTGGATCGTTTCTGACAAAATAATGAATGTCTATTTGCCATTTCTTTTTGTTGCTGAGAATTAACGCAGATCAAGATTATGATTCTATGAAGACTTTGACCAGATGAATCATTTGAGATAGGTAAGATTGGAACTATAAAGTGGCAAATGGCTATGCTACTCCTTGAGGATTAACGAGGTTTGAGAAAAGACAGTCAATGGACGTAAGATGAACTTACACAATCAGCAACCTGGCCAGGATTTGACAGAAGGAAGGTTAAATGCTACAAAATGTATTCAATTGGGAACATTTTGCTATGGATATGTAATGTGAAGACAGATGATGATAAGGCTAGCTATCTGCTTATTAAGGTCAACGAAGAAGTTAAGACAGACGAACCAAAAGCTTTGGTCTCAGTTGATTCCATGGTGAATTGGTCAGATCATGCGGCAGAAAACAAGACTGGTGAGGGTTATTTTTTTATTTTTTTATGAAGAATGTATATGGTGATGATGGCTGGACTTCATGCTAGGATATGGGTAGTGCTAGTGTGGTTTCAATTGCTGCTGATGAGTTTGGCTATGATGGGAGATTTCACCTAAAGTTACAAAATGTTGTCCGACCTTGGTTGTGAATTACTAAAATTAATGATCATTACTCATATGGTATATATAATCTTTTAGATTGTATAATTATTGTTACATTAAAGACATCAGCATATCAGCAGCATGTTAAAATCATTAGAGAAATCACAAAAAGCTTGTTACCATAAAAACTCAGATTGCATTAGAAGAAAAGATTAGGGTTTTATATCTGCTAATCTAGAAAACACCACTAACACAAACACACACCTGAGTTATACTGAAAAAATTACATGATCAGCACAAAATGAAAAGAAATGTAATGGGAAGTTAAGTATGTAAGCTGACTATTAGCTAGATAGGATAAGTGGAAGGAGTCTTCCAAAAACTTGAAAAAAGTTGATAAATATCACTATGTCTACAAGAACTAAAATTGTCTAGATTTCAAGAGTACTTAGGAGTAGGGATGGAAGTATGATTTTGATTGTGTCGCAGCGGGAGGCGTGCGAGTGGGGGGGCGTGGAGGGGTGGGGGGGGGGGCTACGGGGGGGGGGGGTTTTTGGGGGGTTCGCTTACGTTACACGGCCAAGAGTAGAGGGCAAGTAGTGTGACCCTGCACAGGGCGGGTGAGCTGCAGCTGATTTGGAACTGAGCAGGTGAGCGCAGATGAGCGTATGCGAGAGGTCAATCTTTCAAACGCTAATCAGCAAGTAAGAGCTCTCGCAACAAGCCGAGACAAACCTGGAGATGGTAAGACATATACTAACCTCCTTCTCAAACAGGTTCTGCTTAGGGCTACGATCGCCTGCGTGTACTAATCTGAAAGAGGCGAACTTCATATGCCTACAGCTGCCCAGTACACACGAGTGCAGAGGAGGAGGCGCAGAGGACAATAATTTTTAGTTCTTGTGTAGGAATTAGACACTTGTTTTATCTTCTTTTTCATATTCTTAAGACAATTAAAAGGAGTGCGTTAGAGCGAGAGCAGAGTGTCTCTGTCCATACATTAGACATGGATCCCACTTACCATTGTTCGTATTACATTTTAGCATGGTTCAAGACTGGGCCTACTAAGCAAACTCTATTTCAACAACAGATTCAACTACACGAGTGAGACAATCGTACAGTGGAGATGTTGTATTGTTTAAAAAGATTAGGGTTATGATTTATAGTTAGGTTTGTTTGGGTGACTTTAGTTTTGTGATATAGATTGTGATATCGCTCGTCTCCATTGCTAGAGTACTCTATGCTGAAATAGCTTGTTACTCAGCATGATACTATCAAGCACGTCATACAGTGAAGATGTCCTATAGAGCTCAAAACTATCTTTTAGAATGCCATAGCTCGATTCAAGGGCGCTGCAACAGATTTTGTACTTAGAGAACCTATCCATCGACACTCCAAGCATGACACTACTTCAGTCACGCTTGCTTTAACTATAGCTTGTTGCCAACAAGATCTTGATTCCATGACATAGATACCCCTATAATCTATCCATCACATAGCCTGTCGCAGACCATCAGCTCTCAGATTCTTGTGGTCGAGGCTGCAGCCATCGTTAACTCTACATCGTTGCGTTACACAACATTCTTGGAATAGCACAATATAGATGCGAGAGGAACTGCGATACTACAATATTAACTAGGTGAGTCTGTGAGAAAGGACACCACAATTTCTTAGGCAGGGGCTGCATCATATTACAGAAAATCAGCTTCATCTTCCATTAGCGTATAGTAGTGACAACACTCTGCATCATGATTTAATTCTGTAATTGATAAGAGTCACATAGGTTTGATAATTGGTGTGGGAGGACTGATTTCGCCGCTTGTAGAAGTGCTAAAGCAGCATCTGTTCCTGCTGGTAGTAGGAATTCGTCAGCATCTGTTACTGCTGATGGATCTGATCCTGCTGCTAGTAGAAACAGACCAGCAGTCAATTCTGCTGGTAGACCAAAACCTACTGAAAGGGTTGGACATCCTGCTGGTTGGTCTGAACATAACGACCAGCACCTGTTTCAGCTGTAGACCAGCTTTTGCTGGTTGGCTAATCTGCTGCTAGACATATTCAGACGCACAGCTTTATATTTTAATAATATGTATTGGCCTGAATTATATGACCCTATGAATAAGGGACGATGGGGAACTGCTATTAAGACCTCAGCAGGTTACTCTTGGAGGAATAAAAGACCACATTTTGTTGGGGTCCTAAGAGTAATGGTTGATCTCATCAATCCCATGGTTTCACAATTAAATGATCCACATGGCATGCCTCAATCAGAACTGGCTTGGGTCCTCAGTTGTACTAATGTTATTGTTGTATGATTTGTAAGGGTGAGCCAAGTACAGATAATACATAGTATAGTTGACAGTGTTTTTCTCAAGAAGTATGACAGGAAACAAGGAGAAGCTTGATGATTTTGTGCAGGTCAAGGGAGGCATTGTCAAATTTGGAGGTGGAGATGGTAGAATATCAGGAAAAGGCACCATAAGGACATTCAAAGATGACTTTGTGAAAATGTCACTATGTTGAAATGCTGCACACTTTAAACTTGGTGTTCTCTGTATCCCAAATTTGGGATAAAAAGAACAAAGTTCTCTCTCATCAGACACTGCTTTGTATGTGCTTCAGAAGAAATTCCAATTACTGATAAAAAATCGGTAGAAAACTCAAATTCCTAGGGAACATGATCTCTACACCTTCAGCATCTCAGAACTACAACCAGAACAAAATGTTACTTGTTTAGTGGCAAAAGCATCCTTGGATGAATCCACCAGATGGCACAGAAGGATGGCTCATGTGAACTTCAAAACAATCAACAAGTTAAGGCTAAGAAGGGTCTGGTTGATGGGTTACCTCTCAAGGTGTTCACCAATTAACACAACTGTGTTTGCCTACAACAAAGGAAAAGCAACATAATGCGTCTTAATAATGCAAATTTCTGCTGTGAGACTTATTACTGAAACTCTGCAATTGCGCATATGACCTTTTTGTCCTAGCTAATATAAGGAGATATTGACTATAGTACTACTCCTTAGTGGTTACTGATGACTTTAGCAGGTTTACTTGGACTTTCTTTTTGGGTACTAAAGGATGAAACATTCTAAGTCCCTTAATGATTTTGGGCATTAATAGAAAACCAGCTGAATAAAAAGGTTAAAGGAATAAGGTGTGATAATGGGACAGAGTTCAAAAATGCAAAACTTATTGAACTCTGTGGGGAAAAGGGAATTAAGAGGGACTATAGTAATCCCAGAACCCCACAACAGAATGGGGTTGCTGAGAGGAAAAATAGACCTTATAAGGCAGAACCATGTTGGCGGCCTCTAAATAGCCTACCATGATTGGACTGAGCTGTTAGCACGGCTTGCTATGTTTTAAACAGGGTGTCTATTACTAATCCCCATAATAAAACACCTTATGAATTGATATCTGGGAAGGTTCCTCAGATAGGTCATCTTAAACCTTTTGGGTGTCAAGTAACTATCCTTAATACAAGTGACTATTTGGGAAAATTTGAGGGTAAAGCTGATGAAGGTTATCTTGTTGGTTATGCTCCAAATAGCAAGGCCTATAGGGTTTATAATTTAACTAACAAGAGGGTAGAGGAGACCTTGAATCTGAGATTTTTAGAAGATAAACCCAATGATCAGGGAATTGGGACATATGGTACTTTTGACCTTGACTATTTAACTGATTCATTAGGTTATACTCGTTTTAAAACTAACAAACCTGCAGGTACTCAAGAAACTAACATAAATGCAGGTACACAAGATACTGACTCAGATTCAGAAGTGGATGAACAAGTGATAGTGGTTCCTTCATTTCCTTCTAACAGTTTTGCAGGTCCTTCATCAAGCAATGGTCCTAGTGTTATGGAACGCAATGCAGATTATGCAGAAGAGCTTGCTAAGCTTCAAAGACAAGAATATGAAGCCAAGGACGCAGCTGCACGATATGGTTATTTTGTTCCTCACAAGAAAACAGCAGAAATACTAAGTCAAGCTGAAGCTGAAATTCGAAACCAAGGTGTTTCTGCTGATAGGGATCCTGCTGGCATTGCTTCTGCTGGTAGTGATCCTGCTGGTGGTAATCCTGCTGGTAGTTCTCAACCTGCTGGTAGTGATGAACCTGCTGGTAAGGGCAATCCTGCTGTCAGTACATCTGTTTCTGCTGACTTCATTCCTGTACATGCTGATGAGTCTACACTTCCTCCTGGTCAACCATTGGGCTCAAGTGAAAACACTACACGATTTCCCGTCCCTTCTGATGTGTGCATGGATCAACTCTCATCTGGCATCTTCACATCTTCCTCTATTAGATGAAACTTTAGTGCTACTCTTACAAAATTTTAGCACCTGTTGTTGACGTAAATCCAGTTTCCTACAAGAAGGGTGAATACAATTCGATCCTTCAGACACAGATGCTTGGTGATCTTCTGCTTCTCAAGATCTGACAAAGAACAGAGCTCGACAAAAATCTAAGTTGGTGAAAGTGCTTTCATTAAGATATATTCAAGATCAACAAAGGACCAATCATACAGATCAACTTCATTGTCTGTTTGGTTGCTTCCTTTCTCAGTTAGAACCAACTAGTATAGCTAAAGCACTTGAGGATCCTGATTGGGTTGCTGCCATGCAAGAAGAGATGCAACAATTCATCAACCAGCAAGTATGGAAAACTTTCCCTTATACCTATGGCCCACATGCAATAGGGACAAAAATGATTTTGAAAGAACACGAGGGATCCAGAGGAATAGTTGTACTAATAATAGCAAGGTTTATGTTTTGCACATGGACACAGACAAGAGTAGGGCATAGATTATTGATGAGGTTATTTGCACCAGTGGCCAGATTGAGAGGCACTCAGACTGTTTTTGGCTTTTGCTTCTCAATATGGGCCATCCTGGTATATCAGATGGATGTTAAGAGTGCCTTTCTCTATGGAGAAATTGAAGAAGAAGTGTATGTCACTCAGCCTAAAGGCTTTGAAGATCCTTTCTTCCCAAAGCATGAGAGCTGAGTGGTTAAAGCTTTATATGGACTTCATCAAGCACCTAGAGCTTGGTATGCAAGATTGTCTGCTTTTCTGTTACAACACAATTATAGAAGAGGTACTATTGACAAGACACTTTTCATCAAGAAAGATTCCAGGGATATAATTTTGGTACAGGTTTATGTGGATGACATCATTTTTGGATCCACCAATAAAGCCTGGTGTGCAGAATTTGAGGAGTTTAAACATGGAGAATTTGAAATGAGTGCTATGGGAGAGATGACTTTCTTCTTAGGTCTACAGGTGAAACAGTTGCCTGATGGTACTTTTATCAGCCAAGACAGGTATGTTAAAGACATGCTTACAAAGTTTGACATGGAATCTGTCAGAACTGCAACAACACCCTATGAAGCTGCTAAGACCAAATTGAAAGATGAAACTGATCCTCCAGTTAATGTACATTTGTACAGATCCATGATTGGTTCACTTATGTATCTCACAGCTTCAAGACCTGACCATAATGTTTGCAGTTAGTGCTTTGTTCCCAGACATCACGATTGCTCCACAGACCTCTCCATCTGAATGTAGTCAAGAAAATTTTCAAGTATCTAAAAGGCAACCAAAAATAAGGCCCTTGTGGGTCCCTAAAGATTCACCTTTCAGTTGGAAGCCCTACATGATAGGGATTATGTGGTTTCTCATGATGATAGGAAATCCACTACAAGTGGAATGTCAATTTCTGGGCAAGAAGGTTCATTTATGGCTTTGCAAGAAAGCAGACTATTGTGGCTACTTCTTCACAGAAGCCGATATTTGCATGCTGCTAGCGTGTGCACAGGTACTCTGGATTCAGAACCAGTTGCAGATTATGGATTCAACTTCATGAATAACCAAAATCTTCATGAATCAACCAGAGCACCTTATGCAATGAGAAAAACCAGTCTTTCATCAGCGGACCAATCATATTGAGATTAGTCATCACTTTATAAGAGATGCCAATGAAAAGAACTTGATACAGGTGCTGAAGATTCACACCGATGATAATGTGGCTGATTTACTAACCAAGGCAATTGATGGACCGAGATTTGAGTATCTGTCTGGTCCATATAGGAATGGAGGAATCCCTCTTTCGTGAATTACGGGGAGGGTATAAGCCTAAGGGAGGCTTGTTGTTTGTATACTTGTAATATTCTAACTTTTTCGGGTAGAATATGGTGTTTATTGTGTAATATTATTTTCTTAGTGATTGCAGTAGCAATATTGCTGCTAGATGTACATTAGTCCTGCTGACTAGTTGTTACTGCAGGTAGTACTATATTCTGCAGGAGTTATTCTTCCTGTTGGATGCTTTGTTCCTGCTGGATAGCTATTGGTTTATGTTTTGGTATCCGTGTTCAAGCTGGTAGGCAATACTTCTCTGTGGGAAAATTCATTGCTGCTGATAGGGTGTGTATTCCTGCTGTTGGCACGATTTCTGCTGTTGGTTGAAACTTTTTGCTGGCTGAATACATTCATGCTGCTGGAGTTGTTTATGCTGTCAATACATCCTTTTATGCTGCTGAACTAGTTTGTGCTGGTAGTATCATGTTTCTGCTGGCTGAGTTATTTCTGCTGGTAGTCTCCATTCCTGCTGGTGTATCAATGTATCTGCTGAATGAATAGTTTGTGCTGCTCATATATTAATTCTGCTGCTTGACTTGTTTCTGCTGGTTTTAAGAGTGGTTACTGATGTTTGACTTTATACCTGCTGGTCTTAAAATGGAAGTTGAATAGTTTTCGTTTTAAATCTAGTTTAAATGGTGATTGGCGGCTACCACTTGCCTGAACAGGCGGCGTCCAAGTTGCTTTTCACTTAATTATTTCAACTTCCAAGGTTAAACTTTTACCAATCAAATTAAAAGGTTCTCTTTTCATAAATTGGGCCACATTAACCTAATTAATCGCAAATCAATTTTTCATCTTTCCCACACATACACCAAAACTCATTTGCCTCTGAATACTCTGTATTTTCAACCTAAATTCAATCATCACAAATGGCGGCACTCAAGTACAACGATGATCACAACAAGATTGCATATTTGGGAAGGGAAAGAGGCTGCGAGGACTTCACAGATATCCTCAGTATTTGACCAATCTCCATGTAAGAACGCTTTGACACATGCCCTCCGTCGTGTTTGACTCCATTGTCAAACAATTTTGGCAACAGCATTTGTTTTTGCCAAATGCTCTGGGTTCTCATACCTAGTCCCTACTATTACGCCGTGAGGTGGTCGTAACTGAGTCTCTCATTATGACTCTTACAATTTTGTACGATGCCAATGGCATTTTTGACATGCCCATTAATGATATTCTTGAGGGGAGGGTTATTGGGTATCCGACGGATCGGACTCTCACCTTTCTTAAGATCCATTTATCTCCTCAATGGAGATTTTTGGCGCACACTATCAGAAGGAATACATGCCTAATGTTTCTGAAGAGCGCGCAAAGGAATTAGACAATCTCATGATGCGTATAACAGAAACAGACTGGTTGAACTTGATGATGCAAGTTGGCTCAAATCCTGCATTGGCAAAAGAATTGTTGGGCGCTGATGTAAACGAGGGGAACTTTATTGAGCGAATGACTGCTGTTAAGGAACGGAAGAAGCGAGCCTTGGCAGATTTACAGGTAACGACTCTCAAGGGTTAAAGCATTGAAGAAATCTGATGTCACTACAGCTGATCCGCAACTTGGTTAAAAAATCAATGTGTGCGCTCATAATGGTACCATCACAATGAAAGACGTCAAGGCTATGAATCAAAAATAGTTGTTTGAAGAGTACGAGTAATATTTGTAGTCGCCTTGAAAAGATCGCTTGTTGAGTTCCTCATACAACCTATTTCGACCCAAGCCTGCCATTACTGAGCCTCCTTCTAAGAGACAAAGGGTTGAACGTGTTTCTTCACAGCCAGCTAGTGTTCCTGCTGCTACAACTCATACTGCTGATGATCCTGATTCTGCTGGTGGTGGTAGTTCTAATCCTGCTGGTAGTGCATTTGGTGCTCCAGTTACTGACTCTACTGTCACCACTCCAGCAGCCATGGATTCTGCTGGTTCACGCCATGAGATTGGAGTTTCACCGTTTGCAGATTCTGCTAGCTAGTTCTTCCCTGTCAAATTGCCTCTACTGATCACATACCAATTGAAGTTCTGTTTGAATCCCCATCATGGAGTATTAATGACTTTATTCCTGAAAGTGAAGAGGAAGACCAATTGGTATGTCCCACGAGTTTGCAGCTGACCCGACTCGATGATGAGAGCTTGCAGAGATTATCTTCCGGGTAAGTCTATTTCTGGTGATGGTGTTGTGTTGGTGGACAAGCTTCCTGATGATGAGATTGTTGATCCACGGGTTAAGGTGGAAACTGTTTCTGATTATGCCTTTTCTCCTCCACGAAATATAGTAAACAACTTGGGGTAGCAGGAGTGATGACTTCCTATGGATAAACCTGTTTGAGGATTTTTTCAGTTCTGAGAGTGGGAGTGATGAATGACATGGAGAATTATATTCCTCCCCTCTTCCCCATAGGTGAATTTAACGATTGGGAGATGGTGATATTGTCCCCCTGGTAACAGTTAGATTCAATTGTTTATTATCAACAGAACAGCGGCGAAAGTACTTTACCTACTTTGAAACAGTAGCTACCTCATGTTATCGTGAGATATTCTCTGTTTCGACGACGGATGAATAGGTACATTCGATAAAACCCAATTTAAACTTGGTTTAGACCTTCTAAAGGATGTGAAATTGTTGTGTAATTCACTTCATTCGGATGACGTGGAAGATTTTTTGGCGTACACAAGATGAATGGATTGTGAGTTGCTGGAAGTTGTATCCCAAGAGCTCTGTTCATGTCCTGGATTTAACGAATGGGAAGACTGTGTATATGTTTGTGGTCAAATTCTATCCTACCTTGCCCAACACTGCTTGAACGATTGTTAATGCCACAGGGCTCATCAGTTCCCCCTCATACTGTCGGGATGTTGTTGTTGCTGGGAATATTATTCAGACGGTCCAGACTGGCTTACGGCAATCATATGAATGTCTTGCATCTGCTCCTATGTAAGTTGTTTCTGCGTTAGTGTTTGTATTTGCTTCAATAGTTTAGTTGCATTATTTATAAAAAAATAATAAATAAAAAAACATATGTACTTTTAGATATCGTGTTGTATACCTTTGGTGATAGTGCTTGCACTACACGATAAATGGTTTTCAGCTCACCATGGCTAACACCCAAGAAAGAGTCTGGCTCACCTTTGCAAACGGCTTTGGTGTGTTTCTCAAATCCGTTGATAGCTGTAAGGGTTTGCTAAAAATCCTATGGCCTTCACTCACCATGTTCTTGTAACAAAGAGTGGCTAGTCCAAGAGGGTACGGCTCTTGGTAAAGACTTTATCAAATCCATTGATGGTTGCCAGGTTACCCAAAACTGGATGGTTATCACTTTCCATATTCTTTTGATGAAAAGTGGCTAGTCCATAGCGAACGGCTCATGGTAAAGACTTTCTCAAATCCGTTGATAGTTGACAATTTACTAAAAATTGTATGGTTATCGACTCACCATATTACTCTGTGTATGAAGAGTTGGCTAGTCCTGAGCAAACGGCTACAGGTAAAGACGTGTCAAATCCGTTGTATGGCTGTGACGGTTTGCCAAAAACTGTTAGGGGTATTCCAATTCACGCTTGATTCACGGTCTGAGAAATTGACAGGTCTTTGTTACACCAAGGGTGAATGTTATCCACCAAAGTAACAAACTAGCCCAAGAGTGAGAGAGCTACTTGTAAAGGCTTTATCAAATCTACTTATTTTGCTTCAAAGACTGGTACTGCTGTTCTTTGATGTTGCAGCCATCATTTTGATTCTGTCTGTTATCAAGTGTCATGCTGTTTCATTTTGATGCTGCTGTGTGCTTTCTACATTTTCTGTTGCTTGTTGTTTTAGATGAAATCAAAGCCCATTATGCTTAAAATGTAGTTTATTAGCTATTGGGCCTTACGGCCCGTTAATAGTCCATAAATGTTTCCTTTCAAGTTTTAACCCATTAGATAGTGTGTTGGGAATTATTGAAAACGACTAAGTGTCGTTTCTGCTGTTAGAGATGTTCGTTTCTGCTGGTGGCATTAAGTGATTTTTGCTGATTATGTTTCTGCTGGTCATGTTCTCATTTCTGCTGACAGAGATATAGAATATGCTGATCTATTTATAGACGTGATTATTGTATGCAGGAATTATAGATATATTCTAGAGTTATCTCATAAAGATAGGAATGAGATAAATTAGGAAGAGATTGATATTACGAGTTTTTAGGAAGAGATTGATGTATATCTCTTACGCAATTTTAGGAATCTTGTTTAGCAATTTAGGGTTTCTTCTCTATAAAAGAAACCTTTAGCATTAGGGTTTTGCACCGATTACGAATTACAAAAACATTTTATTATCAATAGAGAGATCCATAGAGGATCATTATTTATATTTATTCTTCTTTATTGCATTGTTTAGTTTCCGCCTAAACAATTGTTAGAGTCTCTCACGTATATACTTGTGATTACATAAGTACTATACAACCACAAAGGATAGAAGATCTATCTAGTTTTAGATCCTAACAGACCCTGCCAAAATTGAAGCCGTTAAGAATTGGACATCTCCTACTACTCCCACAGAAGTGCGTCAATTCTTAGGACTCGCTGGCTATTATCGAAGATTTATCGAAGGTTTTTCAAAGATTGCAAAGCCTTTGACTAAATTAACCCACAAGAACAAGAGTTATATCTGGGGAGAAGAACAAGAATCAGCTTTTCAACTCCTTAAACAAAAACTCTGTGAAGCACCAATCTTAGCATTACCAGAAGGAAACGATAATTTTGTCGTTTACTATGATGCATCTCTTTAAGGATTAGAGCTGTACTAATGCAACAAGAAAAAGTCATTGCTTATTGCATCTTCTCGAAACATCAAACCTCATGAAGTAAAACTTTAACCAACTAAGTAACTCATGACTGAATAAGGAGCATTAATATTCACTCTTAAAATCTGAGACACTATCTATACGTACAAAGTGTAACAGGTTACACTGATCACAAAAGCCTTCACATATTCTTCCTCAAGAAAGAAATGAATATGAGGCACATGCCGATGGTTAGAACAACTCACAGATTATGATTGTGAACTATTTATCAACCCGGAAAGGGCAAACGATGAAGCAGATGCCTTAAGTCGAAAGAACGAATCAACCCCATTCGGTTGAACATTAATCTAACTGTTCATAAAACCAAAATTACCATCTATCAAATCCTCGAAGGAGCCCAAATGAAGCCCTCAAAGAAGAAAAAAAAAAAAAAATTTTGGAGGGGCCCAAAAAAAAAACCGAGAAAAAAAAACCTACCCAAGAGAAAAGACAAATCATTTGAAATTCGTCCGATGGAACTCAGTTTGTATCAAAAACCGAAGCTGGTTTACCACTTTTTTTTTGGCGGTTTGAAGTAGACTTAGAATCATGCAACGATCTTATAAAACAAAATATTCTATTCACCCGGTTCTGATCAAGTATGTACCATGACAATAAAGAAACTCTATTTGGTGGCCATAACATGAAGGCAATCAGTACAGCAGAAAATTTAGGCAAATGAGTGTATTTGAGCGGGGGGAAGGGAACATTGGGAGTCGAGAGGGGGGGGGAGAGCTGATTACAGAGGGCAGGGGAAATGGTGGGTCTAAACTCTCGCCATCGGTGGCCGAGTGGAGGCTACGTTGAGGGGTAGTATGAATGCAGTTGATTATGTAGGGGATATTGTAATGTGGGATGATGGAGAATGGTGTGGGGGGGGAGCGAGCTAGATTGGGACGGAAATCACTATCTGCGAGCACTCATCCTTGCAGGCGACCAATCATCGCATCAGAGAAATGGGAAAGAATAACAATGGAATTTCGTCACAAAACTACCAAAACCTCAACTGGACATGATGCCACTGGTCATTGTCGATCGTCTTACCAAATCATCTCATTTCATACCCATTCGAGCGACTGATAGTATGGAAACTCTTACAAGATTATACATCAAAGAAATAGTCTCTCGACATGGCGTGCCAATCTCTATCATCTCGGATCGTGACAGTCATTTCACATCTAGATTCTGGCAATCACTACAAAATGCTTTGGGTACTCATTAGACCATTAGGTAAGAGCATTCACATCCTAAAACCGATGGACAAAAGTGAAAGAAAACCACCAAACACTCGAAAACATGCCTACGAGGTTTTGTTGTCATAGATTTCGGAAAAGGATGGAATAAACATTTACCATTGGTAGAATTTTCGTACAACAACAGTTATCATGCCAGTATCAAGGCAGCACCGTTCGAAGCACTTTATGGACGAAAGTGTAGATCACCTGTTTGCTGGGCTGAAGTTGGAGATTCTCAACTTACAGGACCAGAAATAATTCAAGAAACCACTGAAAAGATCGTACAAATTCGTCAACACTTGCAAGCTGCAAGAGATCGACAAAGAAGTTACGCCAATGTAAGGCGAAAGCCTTTAGAATTTCAAGTTGGCGATCGTGTTATGTTGAAAGTATCACCTCGCAAGGGTATCTTTCGATTCGGAAAATGAGGAAAGCTTAATCCACGATACATTGGACCATTCAAAATTCTTGAACGAATTGGCCCAGTGGGCTAACAAACTAGAGCTTCCTGAAGAGCTTAGTAGTATCCACAATACTTTCCACGTTTCTAATCTCAAGAAATGCTTATCCGACGAATCTCTCGTTATTCCAATAAAAGAACTTCAACTTGACGACAAGCTTAACTTTGTAGAAGAACCAGTAGAAGTTATGGACCGTGAGATCAAGCAACTCAAGCGAAGTCGTATTCCTATAATCAAAGTACGATGGAACTCTAAAAGAGGACCAGAATTTACATGGGAACGCGAAGACGAAATTCGTGCCAAATATCCTCATCTATTTTCAATCATCACTTCAAGTTCAATTAAATCTCGGGACGAGATTTCTGTAAGGGGTGGAGACTATAACAACCCACAATTTTCATAAATGTAAATATCCATCTATTAAGTTAGATGATGTACAATCTATCAGTTATATATGAACTCACCTTTTTCAGGGAAATTTTTCGCTTTATTACATTACATTACTTTGCCAATAACTTAATATGCAATATAACCTGCATAACTCAAGTTAACGGACTCAGACAACCTACGTATGGCAATCCTATCCTCATATATGTCAAGCAAACATCATAACATATCAAGTCAGTATCATAATATCATTATTACAAGGTACATTATTCCTAAAAGGTACCATTTGCAACATCATATCAAAATGGGCTTTAAACCATTATCGGATGCCCTAAACCCTAATCTTATGGAAGGGTTAACTCCTAAAGTGAATGCACAAGCTACTAAATCATATGTACAAGTAATATAACATCTCATTTGAAATATAAAATCTCTTCAAGTCAAAGTACAAGTCTCTAAAAGCTCAATGTACAAGTCATTAAGCATGATCTCTAAAGTAGCCGTTTTACCTCCATTTTCATTCACATCTCTTCACTATCACTTGTGAGCAAGCTAATATACTCATTTTACAAGATGTAAACCCTAAATATTCTATTCATAAGCTTTCATACATCTTTTTACACTCAAAACCCTAATTCAAAACCCTAAACCCTAAAACCGAGCTAGTTTCTAAACCATGACCTGTTTCTTGGCTTTTATCCATTGTAAACCCAAACCAACACTCAAATAAGTTGTAAAAACTTATTTTACAATCATATCAATCCTATTCAATCATTATTTCATCATTACTTCATCATTTTACTTCACTTGTACGTAAAACATATCCTAGAAACCCTAAATGTACCTAATTGGTTCATTTAACCCGTTTACTCGTTTTAAACCATTCTAATCCCAAATAACCAACCAAGGGCCATTATAAACTCATAAAATGAGTTTACAAATCATTATCTATCATTAACTTGGCAATGTACAAGAAATCAAAGCCTAGAAAACCTTAACGAATCCAGAAAACCCTAATTATGCCCTAATTGTAACTTTGACCCGTTTTCTCAATTTCAACCCATTTTAACTTAAACCAACGACCAAACTTCATTGATAATACTTTATATAAGCCCTAGGATTTGTATTCCATCATTCCTAATCAAGAGTATGCAAAATATAAGCCAAGAAAGTCAAGAAAACCCTAAACGAGCCCTAGTCGAACCCGTACTCCCATTTCTTTAATTCTAATCCGTTTTAACCCAAACTGCTAATCTTTACTAATTACTTTAATCCCAGACCTTAACAACCTATTTCATCATTCCTTAATCATTTATAACACAATGTACCTTGTTAAAACCTTTGAAGAACCCGTTGAACCCAAAATAGACCCGGTTTGCTTCTATGACCATTTTAACCCCTCTAAATTGCTACCAAGTTCAAATAACCAATGTGAACCTATTCTAGAATCATAGTAGCAGCTTACTAAGCAACTTTGACTTATCCTTGGTCAAATTTGAGAAGCACATGGCCTCCTTTTGGCCTACTTCAGCCGCGGCAACAAAGAAACAAGCCAACACATTCAAGCTAGTTTCTAGACCTCCACACTTCATTTTCTAGCTTATACACCTCCCTAACTAGACCCTCTATGTGTCAAGACCAGATCATAACCCTTGCTTACTCCTTGCTACTTCAAATGGGTATAAATAGGGGCATAATGTGTTCATTCTTCTTCATCCCCCACTTCCTCCTCTATAACCCTTCATAGTAGCAACTCCTTGCTCAATATGAATTCTAATAGATCTTAAGAAGTCTCAAGTACAGAAAGGAAGCAAAAGAAACCAAGAAACGAAGCCCGGAAGTCGTTACTCTAGCCGTACGAAGCCGAAAGTCCCGATTCTGACCCGTTTCCAAGCTATAAGCTTAAATCAGGTTCTATAAGCTTATATTCTGCTCATGTAACGTCATAATGTTCATATATTCTTGCTAAAATCATAATATAAAGCTTTGAACTCAAAAACCTAAGTGTTATGCCTTTTTGATCCAAAACCGTACACCCGAAACCCTAATTTTATGTTTTTACTTAAACTATGGGTTAAACTTGTAAACTTTTGTTATAATCAATCCTAATAAGCTATTATAATATTAAAATAAGTGCTTTGATAAGTCATAAGAGAATTTGACCTTAAAACCCGCGCGTTTTCATTTTGAAACCCTAATTTGACCCGTTTTACCTTTTAACTTAACGAATCGTTAAATTAAACTTGTGTTATGTTAAAACTTCATATTTTAGTTTATTATAACTTATAAATGACTATTGAAATGTTAAATTAAGCTTGCATGGCAATTTGGACATGTTTTGTAATTATAATCCATGCAAGGGGTATATATCGTAAATTTCAGAAACTTATAACTAAAAGGACTAAAAGTGTCATTTTATCAAAGTTATAACTATAGGGGTCTATTATGTCACTTTTTAAAGTATAAGGTTTACTTGGTATATCAATAAAAGTTGAAGGACCAAAGTCGTAAAAATGCAAACCCTAGGGGTCTACTTGCAGTTTTCCAAACCCCAGGGTCTAAAATGTAACATTTTGAAAAAGTGTAAAATCATATTCAAAACATTACCAGACATAACTTTAATTAACGCTCCTCGTGCTTAACATCTCCAGATATTGAATAAAATGCTTAAAACTGCTTATGTTCTAATCCTTATATCATTCATCATCGATGTGCTTTCAAAAATCATGTCCCGGATCTATATCATACCACAATACTAGGGAGCTTCATATTAAGAAGTTTCATCTTGGTACTACGTTCTGTCTGAGTTGTTGGGTTTACGATTTAAAGTGCCCTAGCTCCACAAACGTTTACTAAATGACTTCTAAACTATGATGGCCCGAACGGTGTTATGATAATTTTTATATCAAAACCAACATCGATATCCAAACACTTATATAACAAACAAACAAACTTGCCATATATTAACCCAGGTTGTCTGTGATTGCCGTGTTGAAGCCGTTACCTTCATTCCCTATACATAGCTATCAATTTCCCTATAACTGTTCAGGTGAGTTCATAGCCTCGCTTTTCAATCTTTTTATAAACCCGCGAGGGAGATACATGCTATAAACATGAATGCAATTATTTCTACATGCTATTTCAATTTACTATTGCCTAAGTAATCGCTTTGCCTTTAAGTCCCCATAGTCATGAACCGTTAATTACTCTCCGTAGTAAGCGCGAATGATGTGAATAGATCTATTTGGGCTGGACTCCCCGTTGGTGTACCCAGTTACGTGTAACCAATTGCACATCATTAGAAATCACGCGGGTATTTTGGCAAAGGTGCCCGCAGGGGCAATATTATCATTATAACCTAAGGCATCGGATTCATGAGCTAATGGCAATACTAAATTATGTTTTCAATACTAGGTGTATATCAACGTAACCCAAATATCGCATTTGCATTCAAATTATATTACTTAAACTTATGGATTTTACTCAACCTTTGTGTTGACTTTTTAGCATGTTTTATCTCAAGTAACTAATGGCACGGAGTGACAAGGACATGAAGATGGAAAAACCGTTATCATTCAAATGTTGTATTTTAGATTCTGGAAACCTCTCGTTTGTAAAAACTCTGAAGAAATAATGAATGATAACTTATTTTCAAAAACGACTCTTTTGATTCGTTTTCTATGATTATGACTGTTGTACCCTTGAAGTAATACCCCAGATTAGCTTCCGCTGCTATATGTAAAAATGGGGGTGTTACAGATTTGGTATCAAGAGCCAACGTTATAGAGAACAAGGTTAAAACCTTAACTATAACTACTTTTCTTTTTCCATCCAAGAAAGTCCTCCGTGCCGCTATATCTCCCGGAATGGTATGTAAAGTTACATAACTATTATATTACTAAATAAATAACTTATGTTATTTACTGCTGGGTTATTAACAGAACGATGTCTTCCCCCGATCATCCTATTTCTAATTTGGAGGATGTCTTTTCTTCCAATTTCCCAAACTATGTTCCTCCGGCTTCACCGGATTATGTCCCGACCTCTCCAGGGAAAACTTACTCCAGTGCTTCCAATTCATTTGGAATTGTCCCGCTAATTTCACCGACCCTTTCATTATTTCCCGATGATCCTTAAATGAAAGCTTTACAAAGCTTCTATACTGAAAAGTCACCAATCCCGCTCCAATTATCATACCCTAAAACTCAAGAATTCTTTCTCCCAGAAGGACTCCTTTCACCAATGCAGTTGTCTCCATCTACCCCATCCCAACCTCAAGCTCTTGAGATTGGTGAAACTTCCCGGAAATCAGCTATCAAACGTCATGAAGAGCAAATTCAGGGTATCCAAGGTTATCTAGAAGAAATCCCTCCTGAACAGATTGAAAACGGAATCGAAGGTCTTGGTAAAGGAACAATAATCATCCAACGTGATTTTGACGCCTTAACAGCAGAACTCCAGCAAGCTCATACCCAGATCACTAAACTTCGTAGAAAGCAAATAGGATCCAACCATAAGATCTCCTTAGCTCGCTACAGAATCGCGGAATTGGCAGAAGTCATCAATGATATGGAAACTCGTCACCAAGAAGATATAGAAAAACTCATGAACTCTATCATCGAACTCCAGAACCGCATTCAGTGATCATCTAGTTTCTAGTTTCTAGTTTAAATTCTAGTCTTTAGCCTTAACCTAGCCACGGGATGTGTGGTATAAATAAAAACACTTAAACTAGTTATAACTTTATCCTAAGCCACGGGATGTGTGGTATAAATAAAAACGCTTGTCAAATCTTGACTATGTACAGTAAGAAGGCAAGTTATTTATAAAGGCAATCCCGTTTCGTATCTTATTGTTTCCAACTTATCGCTCTTTCATCATCATTTCCACTAATTGCATCATTATCTCCGTCTTCATGAATCATACCATAACTTCTAAGTGCTTAAAATCCAAAAATAAGCATTTCTCTAAGCATTTTAAGCATCACATTTTCTTTAAAGTATTACCTTTCTAAACTTGTGATGTCATTCTTACTACATGTTCTCTTATGTTGATAGAATGCCTCCCAAAAGGACGTCAACATCCGAAACACCAGCCATAACTTTGGATGCCATCCGGCAACTGACTGCTGATTTTACTGCAGCCCTGGAAGCACAGACTGCTGCCATGGCAAGTGCTAGTAATCTTACTGGAACTCCTGCAGTGAAAACGGGAAACTACAAAGAGTTTATCAGCTGTCAACCTTTCTGCTTTAATGGTACGGAAGGAGCAGTAGGCCTTATTCGCTGGTTTGAACGAACCGAATCAGTATTCTCTCGAAGCAGATGTGCTGAGGAAAATAAAGTAACATTTGCTACTGGTACTTTAACTGACGATGCCTTATCCTGGTGGAATGCATATGCCCAACCTATGGGAATAGAGCAAGCTAATCGAACCACCTGGACTGAGTTAAAAAGGCTTCTGACAAACAAGTATTGTCCCCGGACTGAGATCAGAAAAATGGAAGAGGAACTTTACAATCTGAGTGTAAAGGGAAATGATCTTAAACCCTATGTTAGAAGATTCCAAGAATTAACCACCTTGTGTCCAAACATGGTGCCAAACAATGAGAAACTCTTGGAAGCTTTTATCGGAGGTCTACCTCGAAGCATTGAAGGAAACGTTACTGCCTCGAAACCTCAAACTTTGGAGGAAGCCATCAACATATCCCAGAGGTTAATGGATCAGATAATAAAACGCGATTCTGTGCAAGAAACCAATGATCATAAACGAAAATTAGAAGATAAGAGAAACACCATCGACAACAACAACAACTACCCCAAATACCACAACAACAATAACCACTTCAACAATCGCAAAAATGACAACTACCAAAATAACCACAACAATCACAACCGTAACGATGATTACCACCACCAGCAGAATAGAAGACAAGAACCTGTTAGGACTTATCCTCCCAAAAGATACCATGGAAACCTTCCTTTGTGTACAAAATGCACCCTGCATCACACAGGAGATTGCACTGTCAAGTGTCAAACTTGCAACAAAGTGGGTCATCTGACCAGAAACTGCAGAGACAAAAGATCAACCGCTGAAAACAACTCTTGAGGATATTCAAGTTCATCAGAATCTTCTTCAATCTGAAAACTCCGATCATCAAGCAACAATCTTCGTCGTCTGTTACTTTTACCCTACTACAAGATACTTAGCATAAGTATCAACTCTTTTTCATATGTAAAGTTCGTATGTAAAGTTATCCATGAAATAATAAAGTGATAATTCTGTTACATCTTGTTATCTGATGATATCAAAACTCGACATCATTTGTCAATTCCATTAATTCTATTATATTCAACTCTGAATACTCTCCTCATACCTTTGCAACAAAAATTTTCATCCTCGATTATATAGGCGTCAGTACAATCAACATCTCAATATTATCTAACCATTCATGATCATTTTCTACACATTACCATATCATGTTTTTATGCTTAGGTAAGACGATTTATGATCATCTTATTGAAATGAATTAGAATGCTTCTTCATTTGAATAAGGAAATTATAAATCCCTGAACTATGAATTTATAAATTCTCAGTTACAAGGAGTTGGACGC
The DNA here is from genome assembly GCA_026074375.1 of Tanacetum coccineum. Taxonomy (NCBI): domain Eukaryota; kingdom Viridiplantae; phylum Streptophyta; class Magnoliopsida; order Asterales; family Asteraceae; genus Tanacetum; species Tanacetum coccineum. The sequence goes on from BQNB010006273.1 coordinate 33,184, forward strand.
TTCTTTTTGTAAGTGACTAATTATAAATAAGTAGGCTTAAGTATATAACATACGTACAAACAAGTTTCTTTTAATCCGTTTGTACAAACAATCCCTTAATCATTATCCTTATTACCTTCATTACTACCTTCATCATCTATTCATTTCAAAATCTGTATCTTACGTGATTAGCAACTCCCTTACAAATTCGCAATCATTCCTTGACATCATTCATTCCGTGATCTCCGTATTCTAAAAATTTCCTATATTCTGCAACATAATAACAAGGAAACACACAAGAATCTATGCAATGTCAAATGATTTCAATACCACTAGGTATGAAAATTTTGACAAAGACTTGTGATAGCATTCTTATTTGATGTTGACTTTTAAAGGTTAATGAATAACGATTCTTTACGATCAGAGTGGCGCAACAGAAGCATGGTAGGCCCATAACCCACAGGTTTCGTAAATCGAAGTATTTCATCACCTATATTCTATCAGGATCTGGAGAAATTCTATTTTCTATCATCAAAAGGTGTGGTCTTGGAAATAAGTAGACGTATGAAAGGAGGTAATTATAATTATGGTGTACAACATAATTATAAATGCATCACACACGTGAACTTGTGACATTGATTAACCTAAACTCATACCCGGTACCTATCTCTAAACAATACCACTATAACTTTCAATTAAATCTTGGGACGAGATTTCTGTAAGGGGTGGAGACTATAACTTCATCAAATACAAAATCTATTTTACTATTATCACAATTGTACGGGGAAATTTTTCGCTTTATTACATTACTTATATATCTCAGTATGTCATAACTAAAGTAGACGAGCTCAGCAACCCTACTATGACCTTCCTATATTATATATGTCAAGGCAAATCTAACATGTCAAGTCAATATCATCATTCTCTTTTTCAAGGTACCATTATTCCTATAATGTAGCTATTCGCAACGTTATTCTACGGGCTTTTTTTTTAACAACCGTTTCGTATACCTCTTAAACCCTATTCCATATAAAAGATTAATATATAAAGTGAATGTATAAGCTACTAAAGCATATGTACAAGTATCATAACATCTCATATGAATATAGATTATATCCAAAGAAAGGTACAAGTCCTTAAAAGCTCAATATACAAGTCATTAAGCATGATCTTAAAAATAGTCATTTTACCTACGTTTTCATTCCAATTTCTTCACCACAACTTGTGTACAAGCTACTATACTCATTCTACAATGTTTAAACCCTAATTATTATATTCATAATCCTTTACACACATATCTATACTCAAAACCCTAATTCAAAATGTCACACCCCCAAACGGGGCCTAGACGGAATACGTGTCCGAGGGCGTGACGTCATAACAATCCGATCACAAAGCAATAAAGAACGACCACTAATCATGGACGTTTGAAAAAGTTTACTCGTTGCATAAAATAAAATAGATTTAAGTTTTACAGCCCATAATAATTAAGTTAAAAGTAGCGGAAGCATAACAAAGTTTTAATAATGACAACGAGTAAATAAGTCTTGAAATTGGCGAAGTCACATAGCACATAAACTCCACATAGCATCAAGAATCAATCCAAGCTAAGCACCTGAGAAAACATGTTTAAAACGTCAACATAATGTTGGTGAATTCATAGGTTTTTGTTAAATACAAGACGTGGGACCTCAAGATTTTCAAAAACGTATGTGTACTACTATAACGGAATACAGCTCTCACATTAAAAAAAGTATTTACATGTTGCACTAAGGCATGACACTGAAGCTAATTAATCAACCATGGCATGCTACATCCTGTTGCATAGTTTTAGTATTCCTTCCCTAAAACCGGTGTCCCAAAACCAAAAGACCACCATAATGTACAATCGACATGAATATATTACCGTTTGTTCTTCGTTAAGAAAAAAAATAAAAAAAATACAAAATGGAACCAAAGCGGGATAAGGTAATGAGTCCCAAAGATCTATCTATCACTCGCGCTCTCCCTCAACCGGTTTCCTTCCGGTCGGAGAAACTAAACAGTTCATGTATTAATTTGGGCAGTAGTAGTTTGTAAGCAACTTAGGCAACAATCAAACAACAAGTAATAACCAGCGTAACAGAACTGGTGTCAATTTAAAAGCAACAATGTTTCTTCACCCCCTTAGTTAAGGTTTGTAAATTGTAAAAGTAAAATGTTGGGCTAATAAAACTCACCTTAAGCAAAAGGTAAAGCGATAACCGCAACAAATGATGAAGATATAATGAGGTCTAGCCGCGACCTAGAGTAAATATGGGTATGACTTAGCATTTGTCAAAAAAAACAAGTAAAGCATTTATGTTCATCATTTAAAGCATCCAAGTGTGTTTGCATTTTAGTAATAAAAGACTTTGATAATTTACCACGTCTTAGTTAAATCCCGACAATTGCAAAGAGTTACTATTTTTAGAAACTTTCCCTTTTTGGAAACTTTTTAGTTTTAAGAGGTTTATTAGCGTCCTCCCTCCTATTTTCTCTTAAGTGTTACCATATTTTACAAATCGCTTTAAAACAATTCTAAAACGCCTAATCATTATGTTTAAATCCATAATGTCCAATTGTACCATTTTTAATATCCAACTTTTTATTTAAGGGTCGTCCACCTCAAATAGCCTTTCGTGGACATTTCTAGTTGTTTAACTAATTACTTAAACATTCCTATATGTTTGCTTGCATTTTAAACAACTAAAATCGTTACGAGAGTTGCACCGAAACCCTCTTTTTCTTTTCCAATCGCAAGTAAGCATTGATTAGACTGATTCTTAAAATCTATTTTTCCGGTTTTGTGGTAAAAATGTCTCTCGTTTTTTACTTTTAAGCGAAGCGGTTGCCAAGTTACTAGTAATTCTCATTCCGGACAATTTTCTGTGTTTTTACTTAAGTCCGATTCGGACCCGAAGGGCTCCGATATCGCCGTTTTTAGCTCGATTGGTCATTAATTATTTCCATTTTCGCCGAGAAAAATGTTGCGAGTTTCATTTGGCCATTAACTTGGCGTTTTATGTCAGATTTTAAAAGTGTGGGTATATGAATAATTATCTATGCGAGAAATAAGCTCTTCAAAAACTACTTTTACGTCTAATGAAAACATTTTTAAGTCATTCAAAACCCCAAAACAAAGTCGGGACAGCAAGCTATTTTTATCGAAAGTGCCACAAAATCAACCCAACTCGCATATTAGTGCCTAATCTAGTTCAACCTTTATTTACAACTAATCAACCACAAAACTAACCTAATCCAACATAATCTCTATTGTTGCAACTCTCATCAACTCTCAATCTCACCAAGAACATATTATAAAACATAAACATAAAGTGGTAACAATATTTACTTCCATTTTATAAGAGATGATAAATATTAACTTATTTCTTTTGTAAAAATTAACACAAACACATGGATCTTTATGAACAAACATAGATCTATAAAAATAATAAATGAAACCAAACAAAAATTCAAGGAACACTTACAAATCAAGAAGAGCAAGTAGCAAAAACACTAGATCTATACCTACAAACTATAGATCTATAAAAACCCCAAGTAATCTTGAAAACCCTAATTTTATAATTCTTGAAATCAAAGGATTTATGCTTCACAACACCTTAGATATAACTAGGAGTGAACTTTAAACACTTGGATCTTGCTAGAAATCAAAAGATATGGATGGTGTATGTTGGTAGGGGTGTGCCGTGAGCTAGGAGACACAAGGGAGGAGGAAGAAAATTTTTGGTGAGTTACAAATGAAATGAAGTGACCTAGTGTAGAGAAAGTGTTATATATATAGGCCATGAGTTAGGGTTTGAAGGGTCCAAATGGTGCATAAGTGACCAACACACACCAAAGGTGTGTTTGGTCTTGGGTTCGGCCGAATGTGGCTCACAAGGACCAAGATGGTTCAAATTTTCTAGCCAAGGTTCATTATACTTGGTTAAATTCAAAATTTACTTATTCAAAGGTTTAGTCAAATTGTAAGAATGCATGTGATGTGTAAGAACTTGCATGCATGCAAATTACAAGACAACAAAGATGTCATTTTCTCATCAAGTATGCACACATGGGTGAGGCTTTCAAAATAAGATGTCATTTCTTTTATTTTTGAGTCCAAGTATACTTGTTGTTGTAGTTTAGGCGCCACATTTGGCTAGGGAAAAGAGGTGAACGAAATTTTTAGTAGTATGACACTAGAATTACGATAACTTGAGTTTACACGAAAAGATTTTGAGTTTCCGGGGTTTCGTTTGGTCAAAAACGCGACGAACGCAATTTAAAAGATAAAACCCTAAAATTAATATCGGAAGTGATTAAAAATCACGAAACACTCAGGAAAGCTAAAATAACACATATAATGCCTAAATAAATTTTTAACCGATGCCGGAACGCGTCCGATGACGTTTTTCAGTTTTTACGCAGTTTAGTTCCTCGCTAAACTGTCAGATTTTAACGTAACGCATAAAATTTAAAGTAGATGACCGGAATGAGTCGGAATACTAACCGGAAATTTACGGGGTGTGACATCTGCAATTCGAAGACCTTTCTGCGGGTTTTTTTTATCTGAATGAATCAGTAAATATATGTTATATATTTGATAAATAAACTTTATTATATAAAAAAGTCGTAAATTGATAAAAGTTCAGGGTTTATTTTATAACTTTTATTATTTTTGTTTATTTTGGGCTGAAAAAATAATTTTCTTTTATATGGGCCGGTGTTGGGCTGTTTTTTCCGCCGTTGTAAATAAACTAAAAAATAAATAAACATGTTGTCGACTCTAAACATTATATATATAATCATTTGAGATGTGTTGACCTACTGTTCATCGAGCACTATATAATCATTTGAGATGTGTTGACCTACTGTTCATCGAGCACTGTAGCTACAGTGCTACAGTGCTGGCCAGAAAATTTAGCCCAAAAATTTGGGCCGGCCCAATTAGTTTTTTTTTTTTTTTTAAATTGTTGGGACAAAATAGGGAGGAAAAAAATGTTACAAAAGTACCGACGCATTCAGATAAAAAAATACCCGCGGTAACATTTCCGAATTGATTTAAACAGTGTCATTTTACACCATGAGAACAAAAAAATAAATTCGCAAAAAAAATATAAAATAATAAAATAATAAAAAAATAAAATTTTAACGCCACGCAACAACGCGTAAGACCATAAAAAAAACTACTAAAACGCAACAACGCGCAAAAAATTAACGCACCGCAGTAATGTGCAGGAAAAAATAAACTTACACTATTAAACATTAAAAAAACGAGCGAAAAAAAAAATTAAAATAAATAAATAAATAAATATAACGCCGTGCAACAACGTGCGAAAAATTAACGCCCGCAGCAACGCGCGGATATCTTTGCTTGTTGGATGATAAAATATCATGTTGACCATTAACCATGAGCTCCTTGCATGTATAAAAGAGTAAATGACAGCTAAGTGTATCATAGTTGTCACGATTTTCTTTTATATGTATCGAACAAATTTTTTTGCTTTTCTGTGTACTATACTCGATTTTATTGCATTTTTTTAGTATTTTATGACCATTTTGCCCCTCATTTTATTAACTCGAGAGGGGCAAAATGGTTATTTACTACACAAAAATGCATTAAAATCGAGTTTAGTACACATAAAAGCAAATTTTTTTGTTAGATACGTATAGAAGAAAATCGTGACAATTATGATACATTATCATGCCATTAAATGATTTTCGAGGTTTTATGAATTATATAAAAAGATAATTTCTTCAAATTTTGACCCCTTTAATCAGTATGGGCTCACTTTCATTTCTGACAAAAACCATTTAGTTTACACATTGAATCCATCGAAAGATTAAACTCAAACATACCAATCTTTACATAGAGTTAAGATCAACATAGACCCATTATTTGTCATAGATCCAATGAATCAATCTCAACCATCTATTTTTTCATCAAAAATAAAAAAACCCATTTTCCACCTCTTTTTTAAAAATAAAATATCTTACAAACGGTAAATCGTCACACGACAAAAAATACACCACCGTGACGAGTATTTTTTTATCTTTCAGTAGACGGGTGACATAACGAATCATATATGATTTCATAAAATTTCATGAAATTTCATAAAATCATATATGATTTGTGATTCTAACGAACCTTTTTTTAATTTTGTTTCAGTCACGAATTGCGAAAATTATATATGATTCGTATAACGAATCATATATGATTTCATAAAATCATATATACTGAGACTTCTAACGGACTGGCTGCTACAAGCACAACTGAATAATCTAGGAAGGGAAATCAAAAAGGTAAATGAAAAAGTTTATACAACACAAGTAGGATGTGAGCAATGCAAAGGACCCCATTACACTAAATATTTCCCACAAAAAGAAGAAGGGAACACCCTAGAAGAAGCTTACTACACGCAATTTGGTGGACCTTTTCAAGGTGGGGGATATAGAGCAACTGCTCCAGGGTACTATCAAAGGAACAACGCCAATCCTTCGTTCCAAGAACGAAGGCAATCTATGGAAGATACCCTGAGCAAATTCATGAGTGAATCAACAAAAAGACACGAAGAAAACTCTAACTTGATCAAAGAAATCCGAGCTTTGACAGATGCTGCAATAAGGAACCAAGGAGCATCGATCAAAACTTTAGAAATACAAATCGGGCAAATGAGCAAGGTACTACAGGAGAGAGGATTTGGAAGCCTACCAAGCTCAACTGAAACAAACCCGAGAGACCAAGTCAAGTCGATTTCAACCACTATTGAAGCTGATTCAAACTCGATACGCCGTATTGGATCAAACTAATACGCCGTATCCACTAGACAAAACAGTACATTGTTATACAAGTCAAGACAAATGACGGTTCCTTTTCCAAGTCGTTTGGATAATCATTACTGTGAAGAAGAGGGGAATTATGGACCAAACTTCACGGAAGCTTTTGAAGCTTCACATATCAACAACGCCATACCCCGAAAGGAGAAAGACCCAGGAAGTTTCACTTTACCTTTCTTTATTAATAATTTCTTTGTTGACAACGCCCTTGTTGACTTAGGAGCTGGCGTTAGTGTTATGCCTCTCTCGACCTACCTTAACTTAGGATTAGGCGAATTAGCTCACACTAGGTTGATAGTGGAATTGGCAGATATGACTGTGAAATATCCAAAAGGAATAGCTGAAAACGTACTAGTAGGAATTGGTAAATTTACTTTCCCAATAGACTTTATAATTTTTGATATGCCCGAGGATGTCAAAGTACCCTTGATCATCGGAAGACCATTTTTGTCTACCGCCCGTGCTAAGATTGATGTTTACAAAAGACATATTACTTTGAGGGTAGGGGAAGAAAATATTATTTTCAAAAGTGTTAAACCTGCTAGTAGTATAATTAAGAGGGTCTATATTCTAAGTTTAAGAGAAAGAATGGAGCTTGATTTAGAAGCTAGGCTTATGGGAGAGACTTTAGTGTTAAATAGATTATTAGACCCTTTCTCGGAAGATTACATTGAATTAAAGATCTAAATGAACCATTTGAGCTTAGAAGAAATCAAGGAGATGATTTAATGCCCACCATTGAGGAAGGTGAGGTAATTGAGGAATTTAGAATTTGGGATGAAGATCTTGATTCTGAAATTGATGATTACCCTAGTTATTGTGATGATGATAAGAAGATCCACATAGATTGTGCTCACAACTAAAATTTTTTTCATGCATGATAGGATTTGAATTTACTCACGCTAATTTTTTCCCATTATTGTATGTCAACATGATGTCAAGAAAATTTTATAATTCAATAATGAAAAATAAGATGGTGTACAAAGGAAATAATGTTGTAGGAAGCTTAATGAATGTGCCTATCTTTGTTAGAATTTTTTCTGTTATGACTGACTTTGCAGTTTTAGAGGATATGGATGCTTATCGTGATAATAAAATGGGCGATATTATTTTTGGCGAACCATTCTTGAGAGAAGTTGGCATTAAAACAAAACGGTTTGAAGGGATTATTACCTTTTACAATGGTGATAATGAAGTAACTTACCAAATGTTGCGATCACATCCAAAGTTTAAACAACACACTAATGAACAATGCAACATGATACCACCGTTACTGAAGGTAAGTGAAAAAGATAAGATAAACGGAATTTTGCATGCATACCAAAAGCTTAAGGGGTTCTACAAAGGAGTTTTAAATCTAGGACCCGACTTTATCCGAGTTCCGTCAATGGAAGAATGGCTCACACGCGGGCACATTAGCGTGCATGAGTTGGAGTAAAAAGAGAAGCTGAAGAAAAGTCTAACTTAAAGACTTCGTTGTAAACAAAAGTGCTTCCCGGGAGACAACCCGGAATGTTATTTAATTTTGTTATCGAGTCTGTCTTCCCAGACTTCAATATGGCGTATCCGCCCCATACCATACGGCGTATTGAATGTCTGGACGTTATCAGTCTTTATTTTTCATGCACTTTAAAAACATTATTGTCAGTTCTGCGAATACGCCGTATTCATCTACTTGATACGCCGTATCCACAGTCTGACCCGTATTTAGTTTGTTTTAGTTTAGTTTAAATTAACCGTAGATACCAAGATAGGAATGCACCTGTTTTTCCTATGTTTTACACAGGACCTCGTGAAGGAAATATCGACGAATATTGGTGGAGAATTTACGAATCTGGAAATCTTGAAGTGTTGGAGTCTTGAAACCTCAAGACGGTTGTTCAACACGAAATTTTGCTCAATAAGAGAATCTACCGAGCAAATATCAGGGGAGTTTCTCATTCTAATTCTTTTTAAATTCCCGTATTTAATGTTTTATATATACAACGAGGACGTTGTATAATTCAAGTGGGGGGATGGAATTAGAATGTTTACTTGTCCTATTTTTCACACTAAAATGCTTAAATTATGCTCAATTTTTTTTTCAAGCATACTTTTTTGAAATTACTTGATACATAACCTGCACACAATAACCCTTGATAGATATTATAAGGATTTAACCTTTCTGTTTCCAAATGTTTACCCAAATTCCATAAAATATGAGTGTGCCGATGATGTTGTAGACTTTAAAACTTGACTTGGTATATCTATTCAAGACCAGAATAATGAGTATTATGGATTTAATTGGAGTAACTTATTTATATTGGAGTAACTTATTATGTTCATGTTGTTTATTAACTATCTACACCGGTTAGTTAACCTCCCGTTTAAACCCTTCTACTCTCATCTTTAGAGTGATGATCCACTAGAACAACTTGTAGAGCCAATCCTTTAGGAATTTACACCAATTATTTATTTCGTTACACCCTTACACCTTAACCTACCCTATTAGATTAAGTTTAATTTACAATTGCTAGTTACTTAAAGTGTAAAGTTTGTATTTCCCGAGTCTTATGTCATTTTCTATCTTTGGAGCGGTTGGAAATTTGCACATTGCAAATGGGAATGTATATTAGTAATCAAAGCTCATGTGATTTTACTACCGTTACAATTTATGGTGAATCCAAAGAACGAAGAAATTACCGCATGAATTATCCAAAATTATTATGATCGTGAAGGTGGTGAAACTACACCGAGAATTGAAGTATAGTTAGCAAAAAAAATGGAAAAATACAAAAAGAGAAAGAAATTTAAAGATAATCATTTCTCAAAGAGCATTACCAAATGAATTATACAAAGAATCGATTATTCATTAATACGTCGACAAAAATCAACGATGTAGAGTATTGTACAAAGTGGATGATATCGCCACTTGCCTTGTAGAGTATGTAAAGTTTTGGAATGATTGGGGAGTTGACCGTTATGGGAATGCCAACTTAGGTTGTTGTTTTTGATCTATGATCAAGATGTTGTAAATAGTTGTGTCTTTGTCATAATAACGGTCAGGAAAATAAGTGTCTAGCAACTTGTACTTTAAGCCTTAATCTATTTGTTTCTTGATTTTTATTTAACAACAATTTACTTCCCTCTCACCTAATGATTAACCTCTGGTTTTACGCGAATGAGGATTCATACGAACATGTATGTCTATCCCGACGTTCCGGGTGTGTATGCATGTCTTGTACCTTGTTGGTTTACGACTTTTGGTGAAAGTTAGAAGGTTCCTACTCTATATCATTCTTCATCCTAACCGTTGGTTAAATTTAAATGGGGATGTGATCGAACACTCATGTCTATCCCGGAGTTCCGGGTGTGTATGTGTGCTTCAGCTGCCTTGTTGGAGTAGTACTTTTGGTGAAAGATTGAATGATCAAACCGTACGCCTTTCCATACAAAAACCTATATTTACCTTTATAAACTTGTTACTCCTTGGCTTTAGTGGTGGAGATGTGTATCCTTGCAAAGCTTATGATAGAATACTCGTCACGACCGAGAAACTGAGCGAATTAGTTACATGTTACCACATAGATTAGTTGAGTGATTTAAGTGTTTTCATCTTCCTATTTCTTGAGGTGTTTTACTAAATGGGACCAAAAGTGTAACTTTTGTTAAATAATGGTTCGAGACTCGTTTGAGCAACTAAACGATGAATCAAACACTAAACCTGCACCATGGGTTCCAAATGATTTTTTCCATGAAAATGGTATTACAAACTAGTTATCCAAAAACTTTTATAAAATTATTTTAAAAATTTTATTATTTATTTTTTGTAGTCATATGGGGTCTCGGGTAAGCTTTGTTCGTAAAAATACAACTTTAACTCGAACATTTGCGTTTTTAACAAACATTTCCGAATAATATGATAAATAATTTATTAAATATCTTTATTTAATAAAAAGCGATAATTAAATATAATTTAATTATTTTCTGTGTCGATACTGTTGTTCTCGTTTTCCAAATTTTGCGAGGGTATTTATCATTATTGCTTGTATTCGTGGGTCTCGTGCTAATACAGAAAAGTTTTTCTGGAATGTCGTTTTACATCAAAATTGCTAGAGTCTTATTCGTGAAAACGTGATTTTAGTTGGTCGTTTTTTTATAAGTCAACTTAGGAATAACAAATATCCATTCTCGTTTTCAATCCAATAAGTAAAAAAATAATTGCTCATGAGAGAAATATGTAATAATAAATAGATTTATTATTATAAAAATGTTTCGAAAAAATTACCGTTACGCGTAATCGTTTTTTAAGTGACAAAACAAGATCAAAGTCAAAAAGTCAATCGACCCGAAAGTCAAAGGGTAAAATAGTCGATTTAAATTCCGAAAATTGCCGGTTGTCACAGTACCTACCCCTTAAAGAAATCTCGTCCCGAGATTTAATTTGTGTTAACCGATTGTGTGACCAAGAAAAGATTTAAGATTTAATAAACCAGTTCTAAACAAGACGCTGATAACTTTAATCAGCAAAATTCAATGTTTTGACACTTCTTAATATACATAGATTTTCGCTAGGTTTGAGCAGGATATTTAATCCATCAAAATAGGTATCTCAAAAAAAAATATCATCACAGAGTCTATGACTGAAATAAAGCTTTTATAAAGAAAGTCTCATAATAGTGAAAACATTAAAGAAGAAAGTGTAGTCGCGTGAGTACGTTTGTATAAAGTGTTAAATGTTCAAGGACAGAGTCTCGCTTCTGATATCTGTAATGTTCAATGATTAATAACAGACGAGGCTAATGGATGTAGGTATTCAACTTACTTGGCAATACCAGGATGTATCGCGACCTAAGTCTTCGTACTAGTGGCCCGAAATGAATAGTTCGACTAGATGTTTCGTCAATAGGTGTTTATCTGGTTTTAAGTGGGTTGCATACCTATTTATAAAATGTGTCCAAGCAAGGACGTGCTCCAAGGACCCAAAACACACTAAACCACGACAGCAAAAAACAAATGGTGATGGGATGTGGAGAGTAAGGACATTTCGAGAAACAATATCCCTAGTATAAAGTTTAACAAATGAGGGGATCTCGCGAGAGAGCTTAGGTGATAGGTGATGGAAGATTGTACTCGGCCTGTTAGCTCCACAGACAGTTCATGATCGTAAATATTTGTAACGGCAAAAGTAATAACTTAAGAATGAGATAAGGTAGTTCAAAATGGCCTTAAGATTCTGCTGAGTGGTAAGACACGATTATGTTTCTAGACCTTTTTAACGGATTCCGTGATTTTTCGGTTCGAGTATTTATACTCGTGTCATATGATACATTAAGGCCCACTCATTTTATAATCCTTATTTACATAAAGAAGCGTGCCAAAATTATATGTAAGCAAGAATGATAAACTTATTGATCGGTGATTTACAATTATTATTTAAATGAAGACGTCCCGTCCTTTTCAATAAAGATAATTATAATCAACCTACATAATAATTTTCTAGATGCAATACAGTACCACACAACCTTCAAGGTGGTGGATAAGCATGACCAATGCCATTTGTTCTAATGAGTATGGAACGATTGTTTACAACTCGCATCGAGACGGGGAGCCAAAAACAATCAGGGGAAATCGACATAGTGTTCAAAATAGTTAATGAGTACTCGGTTAAAGTAAATAAGATAAAAGTCTTTATAAACGAGTTAACATAGCAATTATCATATCAATCCTTCTATTACAAGTCACCGCCCATACTAAACTTGTAATACTATATTTCATACAAAATCCATGTAACAAGAATTAATGATGCATATCAGTAAATACTTATGTAAAAGTTATAAAAAAAAATTAAAGACTATTGTTTAACTTACAATGTCTAAGAACAAAGTGAGTCGAATGTTTCTGCTATGTGTGCCAGCATTTCCCTTTCTAACTTGCTTTTTATCACCATATCATCCATATATGCTTCTAGATTTTTGCCTAATTTGAGATTGGAAAGCTTCATCAACTAACCGCTAGTACATTGCCCCTGCATTTTTTAGGCCAAATGGCATCTTTATGTAGCAGTATGTGCCTTGATCTGTATAGAAAGTGGTTTTGTCCTCGTCTTCTTCTGCCATCTGCACTTGGTGATAGCCCTTATATGCATCTAGAAAACACTTGAATAGGAAACCTATGTCTGATTCTATCTTTTTGTCTATTTCTGGCAGCGTATAATAATTTTTTGGGCATGCGGCATTGATGTTTTTAATGTTGATGCACATACACCAGCTCCCATCCACTTTCTTGACTAGGTTTGGGTTTGATATCTACGTGGGGTACTTTACAGGTCTAACTATTCCTGCTTTTAGCCATTCAGCTACTTTTTTGGTTATCACTTGGCTTTTCACGAAGCAAAATACCCTTCTCTTTTGACTGATCAGTGTCGTCGATGGGTTAGCATTGAGAGAGTGCTTGATGATCCTTTTTGGTACCCCGGTCATATCTGAGGGTTCCCATGCGAACTTGTCTTTGTTCTTCTTCAACAGATTTTTGAGCTGAGCAGAGCCTTCAGGCGAGAGGCCTTTTCTATTACTACCAATTGTTCCAGATAGATGGGGTTAACAAACACCTACTCTGTGATGCTTACCTCCTCTTACAGTTCAACTTCTTTAGGTGGCTCTATTGCTTGTTTCTTTCCTGTCCTTCTGCATTTAAATATTATGGGCATTTGGGATACCAACTTCGTAATTCCCCAAGAAGTTTAGAACTTCATCATCCCATGAATGGTGGACGGGATGGCTCTGAGCTGTTTTAAGCCAGAGCATCCCAAAATGATGTTATAAGGGGAAGGTGCCAGGATGATAGTGAATTTCATTATTGCCCTCCGACATAGCCTACTTCCTCCAAAGCACACATCGAGATCTATCTTCCCTAAAGGTTTGACCTGTTCTCCTGCGAACCCAGATACTATTGTCTGCGTCTCGACTAACCTTGACCGGATCGATGGGTGCAACATTAATGAAATCAAATAACGTCACTTTTTTAGCATCATTTATGCCATGTATATTACCCATTTTGTATGATTATTACAAAGAATTGTTAATTAATCGTTTATGTTTGGGAATTGCGGTAATTATGTAGTACTTAGAAAAGATTAGCTAAAAGGCACGCATTTTGGAGCTTAAACGAAGAAATATGAAGAAACTGATTTTGACATCCTATACGCCGTATCCATCAAGGAAGATACGGCGTATCTGTGCCTGCACTTCACTAGAAACCACAAAGATTCAAAGACCAATACACCATATCCAGAGACATCTATACATCATATTCAAGATATAGAAGGTGAATATTCTGGAAGATATCGAGCGTGGTCCCTACTCCAAAAAATCCCCGATACGCCGTATCTAAGTCATTCGATATGCCGTATCGACCAAATTCTAGACTCTATAAATAGAAAACCTAAAAACGGGTTTTTAGTGTGCTTGATCATATTTTTGATACCTTAACCAAAAAAGTCGATTTTCAGAAGACAAGAAAAGGTCAAGAAAAGCTACTAATTCCATAGAAAACACTTTGTTATCTCCTATACTCTAGTAATCGTTCGATTTTTGATATCATTCGTTTAACTCGATTAGTTTACCTTGGTTGGATTATTACTTTTGTATTGATTATGACGTTCGAGGGCTAATACCCTTGGGTATTAGCCATTATTATGAAGATTTGAATGTTTGGTTTATTTATATCAAATGCTTAATTTATCGTTGATTGCTTGTTTTTGTTTATCAATTTATACTCGTTTACGTGCTTTTGTATGCGACCTATCATTCAACTGGATCTAGTGATACGGAGCAAGTTAGCTAGATGTCGGGATGGCTCTCCATATAGTGATTTATATATCTAGACCAATAGGATCATAAATAATAACCTATCTTCGCCTTTAGATTAATGAGCTTAGTTAGACTGGAAGGTGACCCTTGGGATCAACGAGTACGTTCTTAATCAATTAGTAAAGACTTGGCCAGTGGACCACCAGTATATAGATTGCCATTTAAGCAGTAAGTGGGTGAAGTCTCATGAGCTAGGGATTAACAAGATCACCGTTGCTTTAAACACTAAGATAAATTATAATTAGCAAATATGATGCTTTATGCGGATGCGTTTAATTGTGACAGAATTCTACATGTCTAGGTCTTAGAAAGAAGTAACGCCTAAGTCTTAAGAATGATATGCCGCCTCGAGATAAGTATTCATTGCACTAAATAAACAAACCAACGTTCTTATTGGATTAATCATGGTTAATACAGTTTTCTTATATTTGGCTAGACCGCTCTTCTATCTTTTGTCTGTCTTCTTGCGTGTGTTGTTATGTCTTAAGTAGATCTAAGTCACCACAAACCTATGCCAGTCTCTCAGGCTGAAAACCCCCTTTTTATCTGTTAGAATTAGGATTAACATAGGTTTAGCATAAGTTTAACATAGAATAGAATTAACATAGTTTAAATGAACTTAGTTTAGTTAACCAAAATATTGATAAAACAAAAGATTAGTTCTCGCTCTTAGTGATCGACACCCTACTTACCACGAAACTTCATCTGACCGGGTACACTGCCTGTTAAAGTGTTGTTTTAGGTAAAGTCGGCAAAATATAAATTTAAAACTTAAACTATCATAAAATACACCTACACGACGACACATCAAGTTTTTGGCGCCGTTGTCGAGGAGTGAAATTTTAATCTTGAATTTTATTTGATATTTTGGTTATTAGTATTAGATTAGATCTAACCCCTAGGATTAGTGTAATTTAGATTAATTAGTGTAATTTAGATTAGTGTAAAATATTATAAAATTCTGTATATTTATGTATTTGCTTGTATATTTGTTTATTTGTTTGTGTGTGTTTTAAATTGTTTTTCATACAATGTCCTGGTCGATAACCTGATACGGCGTATCCACTTCCATTGGATACGGCGTATCTAAATCTCTTTTCCAATACAGCGTATTCATTCAACAGATTAATACGGCGTAATCAGAACAATTGAATACGGCGTATAGATAGTCTGATACAATGACAAAGGAGTTTTTCATACTCGAACTTAAAGCTTAAAATTTTATACACACCTTTTTCCAAATGGTTCTACTGATAATTTTCTAGTTACTTTCAGGAACAATGACAAAGGTAATCAAGGAGGAGTTCGAGAAACTTGAAACTCTTAAGATCGACGATGATTCGTTCGCTTGTAATACATCACTTGAAATTTTTCACGAAGAGTTCAACCGGATGAGCAGAATGGATGATGATTTGTTTACCTATGAGGTTGAAATTTCTGGACTTGCTAACATTCCATGTGACTTAAATGAAGAAGATGATTCGGAACTACAAATGACACATGGATCTGGTGATGATATGGAGTATGATCCATCTAATGTCGAATTTACTGAATGGTTAGCTTCAAAATTCTATAACCACAAGACAATGGATCATTATACGAAGAATGCACTATGGATTTATTGGGCTAGAGGTGATGATGAAGTTGAACTCACCGACGAAGAATCCTCAGATTCTGATGATGAAGATGAAGTTGCTGAAATCTTTAGGATCGACACTAATGTATTTGACTTCGAGACACCTATGTGTAGGGCCTTCAAGGAGTTTAATTATCTTTTACAAATCGATCCAGATGTGCTTACCAAAAATATTAAGGGATTTAAAACATACAAAGATTATAAGGATGACTGGATTTATAAATGGAATGAAGATGTGCCATGGGTGCATGAAAGACCATGGACGGATAATGGAGCATGGGAAGAACCCATTCCAGTTAGACATCATTAAAATGGATGTTCAGAGTGGCCTACCTGTAGCTGGAAAGATGATGGATATTGTAACGGAGGGAGCTTGCCCGGAGCCTACATAGTTGAAAACATACTTCGTTACCAAGATTTAGAATGGTACGAAGCTTTAAAGGATGGCGAACTCAAAGAAGAAGCTTTAAAAAATAAAGCCATCATGAAAGGGATAATTGACGAAGATGATGAATTGAGTAATGAAGGTTAGAGAAGATGGGACAACTTTGAGAATACCAACCATGATCATGAAGAGAGAGAATATGAGATGGAACATGTAGAAAGCAGAGGTATAACCATACCTTAGAATCAGCCATCTACTTAATAGTAATCAGTTTGGTCCGACAACCTCGTACTCCAACCAATAGCGAGTGCGCAATATAGAAGAACCACAGCCACGCCCACGTCGGCGAACCCCATTTCTACCCAAATAAAATAATGAAAATCCTTAGTATCAAGAAGAAGACAATCAAATGGAGAATTCATAGAGCAAATTTATGAATAAATCAGCAAAGAGACATGAAGAAAACTCCAACTTGATCAAGGAAATTTGGGCTTCCCTGACGGCTTTGTTTGTTTGCATCAAGAATGGTAATGATAAATGGGATTACAACTGGTTGGATCGCATCCAAGGTTTAAACATATATCCCCAATCCCAATGCAACAAGTTAAGCCCATTACTAAAAGTGAGTATGCATGATAAGCTAAATGGAATCTCGCATCCGTACCAAAAGCTCAAAAGTTTCTACAAGGGGGTCTTGAATTAGGACACAGAATATGGTCGAGATGCAAAGATGGAAGAATGGCTCACACGCGGGCATATAAGCGTGCATGAGATGGAGTAAAGAAGTTGAAGAAAAAGTCTAACTTAAAGAATAGCTGAAAGAAAAGTGCTTACCAGGAGACAACCCGGATTGTTATTTGTTTGATCGTGTCTTGTCTTCCCGGGACATCAATACGGCTTATCAGTTCCATACATACGGCGTATTGATTGTATGGACGTTATCAGTCTTTTATTTTCCTGCTTTTAAAAACTTTATTTTCAGTTTTGTCTATACGGCGTATTCATGCACATGATACGGCGTATTCAGTAGACTGACCCGTATTGATACCTTTTAAAGGTTCTCCATACGACGTATTCTAGTTTATGGATACGGCGTATTGGTCCCCTGTACAGTTTATAGATTTTATTTTTTATTAACCATAGGATACCCGAGATAGGATTTTGCATATTTTTCCTATATTTTGCACAGGACCTCGCTGGAAAAGAAATCAACGAAGTTGGTGAAGTATCGATCATCTAGAATCCTATGTGTGTTGTAGTCATGCTGGTATCCAGACGCATTTACAACACATATTCTTGCTCATAAACTCAACTTGGAGAATCTATCGAGCAAAACATCAGGGGAGTTTCTCATTCTAATTATTTTAATTTCTCGTTTTTAATGTTTTATCTATACAACGAGGACGTTGTATAATTTAAGTGGGGGGATGGGAATTAGAACGTTACTTGTCCTATTTTTCACATTAAAATGCTTAAATTAAAAAAAAATTCTCAAGCATACTTTTGTGAAATTACTAGTTACATAACCTGCACACATAACCTTTATTAGATATTGTGAGGATTCAGCCTTATCTGTTTCAAAATGTTTACCTAAATTCCACAAAAATATGAGTGTGTCGGTGATGTTGTAGACTTTAAAACTTGGCTTGGTATATCTATTCGAGACCATAATAATGAGTACTATGGATTTAGATGGAGTAACTTGTTTAAATTGGTAAATTTCTAGGATTACACCCAAAAAACCTATAGAGCCAATCCTTTAGGATAACACCAACTATTTATTTCGTCACACCTTTACACCTTAGCCTACCCTGTTAGATTAAGTACATTTATCAGTTGCTAGTTGCTTAAAGTGTAAAGTATATATTTCCCGAGTCTTGTGTCATTTTCTATCTCTGGTATAGTTGGGAAATTTGCACATTGCAATGGGAATGTAAAAAGTAGTCAAAACTCATGTACTTTTACTACCATCACAATTATTGGTACATCCGAAGAATGAAGAATCATAGAGGAAATTATCCGCAGTTATTATGATCGTGAAGATGATGAAATTACACCGAGATTCGTAGTTATGTATTGTAAAAAAATTTAAAAAAATTAGAAAAATCGCAACAAAAAAGAGAGGAGGAAAGTTTGAAGATAGTCGGTTCGTAAAAGCTTAAACCGATGGAATTAGTTGAAGGATCGATTATTCGTTGATGGATGGTTATAAATTGACGATGTAAAGTTTTGTATAAAGTGGTAAATATCGCCACTTGCCTTTGATCTATGATCAAGACGTTTGTGTATATAGTTGTGTCTTTATCATGGTAACGATCGGGAAAAAGTATCTAGCAACTTGTACCTTATCTGTTTGGAATTAATCTATTTGTTTTGTGAATTTTATTTAACAATAATTTATTTCCTTTCATAATCATTAAACTTGGGTTTTACTCGAATGAGGATGTGATCGAGTCATGCATGTTTATTCCGTCGTTATGGCCATGTATGCGTGATTCAGCAGCCTTGTTGGTTTATTACTTTTGGTGAAAGTTAGAAGATCCACACCCTATATCATTCTTCATCCTAACCCTTGGTTAAAATCGAATGAGGATGTGATCGAACACACATGTCAATTCTGTCGTTACGGCCATGTATGTGTGATTCAGCTGCCTTGTTGGTGTGGTACTTTTGGTGAAAGATTGTTAAAATGATCAACGCTAAGCCTTATCAATAAAACCCATTTTACCTTTATAAACTTGTTAATCATTAGCTCTAGTGGTGGAGATGTGTATCCTTGCCAAGCCTATGATAGAATACTCATCACGACCAAGCAATTGAGCGAATTAGTTACATGTTACCACATAGATTAGTTGAGTGATTTGAGTATTTTCATCTTCCTATTTCGTGAGGTGTTTGGTTGTGTACTTATAAT
This sequence comes from Tanacetum coccineum, assembly GCA_026074375.1. NCBI lineage: Eukaryota > Viridiplantae > Streptophyta > Magnoliopsida > Asterales > Asteraceae > Tanacetum > Tanacetum coccineum. The sequence continues at coordinate 52,806 of BQNB010006273.1, forward strand.
TGATCAAATAAATGATTAAACGGAAAACATCCTTAGGGATAAATTTTCATAAACTTCTAAAGGCTACTTGAGGACAAGTAGGATTCAAGTAGGGGGATATTTGATGACATCAAATAACGTCACTTTTATAGCATCATTTATCCCATATAAATAACCCATTTTGTATGATTATTTGAAAGAACTGTTACTTAATAATTTGTATTTGAGAATTGCAGTAATTATGGAGTACTTGGTGAAGATTAGCAAAAAAGGCACGCATTCTGGAGCTTAAACGAAGAAATATGAAAAAACTGTTCTGACATCCTATACGTCGTATCTATCAAGGAAGATGCGTCGTATTTGTGCTTGCACTTCACAAAAGACCACGAAAGAATAAAGATCAATACGCCGTATCCAGAAGGAGTCTATACGCCGTATTCAATTTAAAGTAATAAAGAATTCTAGAAGATATCAAACGTGGTCCCTACTCCAAGAAACCCTCGATACGCCGTATCCAAGTCTTTCGATACGCCGTATCCAAGTCTTTCGATACGCCGTATTGACCAAATTCCAGACCTTATAAATAGAAAACCTAAAAACGGATTTGCAGTGTGCTTGATGATATTTTCGATACCTTAACCACAAAATTCGATTTTCAGAAGACAAGAAGATCAGAAGAGGTCAAGTAAAGCTACTAATTCCATAGGAAACACTTTGTAATCTCCTATACTCTAGTAATCGTTCAATTTTTGGTATCATTCGTTTAACTCGGTTAGTTTACCTTGGTTGGATTATTACTCTTGTATTGATTATGACGTTTGAGGGCTAATACCCTTGGGTATTAGCCATTATTATGAAGATTTGAATGTTTGGTTTGTTTATCTCGAATGCTTAATTTATCGTTGATTGCTTGTTTATGTTTATCAATTTATACTTGTTTACGTGCTTTTGTATGCGACCTATCATTCAACTGGATCTAGTGATACAGACCAAGTTAGCTAGATGCCAGGATGGCTCTCCATATAGTGATTTATATATCTAGACCAATAGGATCATAAATAATGACCTATCTTTGCCTTTACATTAGTGAGCTTAGTTAGACCGGCAGGTGACCTTTGGGATCAAGGAGTACGTTCTTAATTAATTGTAAAGACTTGGCCAGTGGACTACTAGTATATAAATTGCCATTAAGCAGTAAGTGGGTAAAGTCTCTATGAGCTAGGGTTTAACAAGATCACCATTGCTTTAATCCCTAAGATAGATTATAATCAGCAAATAGGATGCTTTATGCGGATGCGTTTAATTGTGACAGAATTCTACGTGTCTAGGTCTTAGGAAGAAGTAACGCCTAAGTCTTAAGAATGATATGCCGCCTCGAGATTAGTATTCATTGCACTAAATAAACAAGCCAACGTTCTAATTGGATTAATCATGGTTAATACAGTTTTCTTATATTTGGCTAGACCGCTCTTCTATCTTTTGTCTGTCTGCTATACGTGTGTTATTGTGTCTTAAGTAGATCTAAGTCACCACAAACCTGTGCCAGTCTCTCAGGCTGAAAACCCACCCCCCTTTTTATCTGTTAGAATTAGGATTAACATAGGTTTAGCATAGGTTTAACATATAATAGAATTAACATAGTTTAAATTAACTTAGTTTAGTTAACCAAAATATTGATAAAACAAAAGATTAGTTCTCGCTCTTAGTGATCGACACCCTAATTACCACACAACTCCATCTGACCAGGTACACTGCCCGTTAAAGTGTTGTTTTAGGTAAAGTCGGCAAAATATAAATTTAAAACTTGAACTATCATAAAATACACCTACACGACGACACATCAGCGCCCTTTCCCTATTTTTAACATTAAGGTCAAGTGAGTCCACAAGTTTTAGAAAATCATTAAGATGTTGATTTGGATCTTCGGACTGGAGTCCGTGGAATGCACATCGGTTTTGCACCAACCGAATGGTGTCGGATCGCATAGGCACCACATTGTTCCCATCGGGGAGCTCAATGGTGTTTCGATAGCCCTCGTAGCTTGGTCGGGAATAATCTCCTAACGTGCGGGGTAGATTTTCGTCTCCCATGATGGTTAACGAAAAAGAAGGGTTACAAAATAAAGGGAACGAAGAAAAGATAGACTAAGAGAAAGATATTAAAAAGAAAAATAAAAATCTCACTCGATAGGAATCTCGTGAGTAAACCTAAGCTAGATAGAATCCGAAGCCTGGACTATTCCCCGGCAGCGACGCCAAAAACATGATGTAGATTGTTGCAAACGCAAAAGTTTTACAACCCTTATAGGAAGTGTACCTAATCATTGTAGTGTAGTATAGGCAAGACTCAGGAGGTTATTATCGTTCTCTAGGGAAATAGTTTGGGTAGGCTTGAATTGTATGTTTACTCGGGTCTAAGGGGTGAAAGAAGATTATTTTTGGGTTTTTATATTTTTTTGGAAAGCAAGTAAATCTAGGGTGTAAATGAGGTTTGATTAACTACTAAACTAAACTACTCTTAATTATGCAAGAAAAGTAAAGGTTGGGGAAAAACTCGTATGATTAAACTAATGTGTTTACCTAATCATGCACTACTCCCTAGTTGTCTTCTCAGATTTTATTGCCCATTAGTATCTAATAAATCAAACACTTAACTCAGAATCCACCCAAAGGTGATCTATATATGAAGATCTAATCACATGTATCCTCTAACCTAGCCGCGTTTCCCTAGACGTCTTCGCTTTGCAATTAAGAAGTTAGTTTTCTAAAGCCTAACGTACACATCATTAATAAGAAGCAGTAATAAAAGATCTAACAATTAGGTTTCATGCATCATAGCCAAAACACATTTAAATTTTCCAAGCATGTTAATTGAAAAGCAAAGAATAATAATCAAAACAACACATAGAATATAGACATGTTAAAGGGTTAAAGGGAACTTTACCTTTAATTATTAACAGGAGTACAATGAGTACAAAAGGGTTTGGGAACCCTAAAAATCGACCACTATAGCTGCTACAATTATACTATACGCTTTTCCTCTCTAAAGCGTGAAAAATAGGGTTTGTATATATAGGAAATAAGTCACGACATCGTCTCTTGGTAATTGTGACGGTTATTTTTGTCAGCCCGCCGAACCTTCTCTGGCTTCCTTAAGTCAGCTATTGCGACGACGTCACCAAAGATTGTGACGTCGTCGCCTTCAAGATGTGACGGCGTCAGATGGAATTGCGACGTCATCTCCACGCAATGTAAACTCCAAGCTCCATCAAAGTCTTGTAAGGTTGTGTCTTCGTCCCGTTTCTTCTCCAAATGCTAAAATGACAAAAAGAAACGATTAAGCACAATAAATGGGGATATTTACATGATTTTAGGGGTTAAATGACCCAAAAAAAGTGTATAAAATTAAACATCATCAGTACGTCCCCATAGGCTCGAGTAAAATTCCCGGATATATATTATTTTACGTGTACACATTCCAACAGCTCCCACTTGGACATGTACCAATTAATATAATAACATTGGTAAGCGTCTAACAACACGTCAATGCTCTTAAGAATACCCGAGTGTGGTTTCATAAAGTCACAGTTAAATGATTTATGCATTTACTATCCCTTTGTTTCAGATACCGTGTTAAAATGGATATGGATGTTAGTCATTCTATTATTTAACGATTCTGTTTCTCGTACATGTAATTAATCAAGATTACCAAAAATCATTGAGACACTTCTTCATGAGTTTTTGGGTGCAACCACACATACATTTGATTAATCCTACGAGGGGCCCAGTGACATCATTATTTAACTATTGAAGGAACAAATTCCTTCTTGACTACAAGTGTCAAGTCATATGCTTCACAATCACTTCTGAAAATAGTCCTTATTAACTACCTTGCTCAGGATAGCTTAAACTACAACAAGAAGGATTATCCACACAAGATTCACTTAATGATGACGATCCATAAAGTGATAATCTTGTTAGTTAGGAAAGTCCGATATGCATCTTATAAATATCATGTGAGTTTGGCGGACATATCCTTTAATATCTAAAATATCACCAATAACTCATATTTGTCTTAGTTCAAGAATATTCCCATATTGTTGATCGACAATGGACTAATTTAGAATAATAAATATTATACACGGATTAAACATGCAAATATAGGACATAATTTATATTAAATATAACAACATACCAAGTATCATTTTCATTAAATAAAAATTGTCTTAATATCCCTTATCCAAATACTAAACACATATCTACATGAAACTACTAGCTAAACGAAGTCCAATGCTCCTAGCATGTTGAGTAAGCTTTCCTTTTTGTAAAGCCTTCGTAAAAGGATATGCTAGATTGTCATCTGTGTGAACTTTAAGAATATTAATTTCACCCAAATTCAATGCACTCGCGAATGTAATGGTATCTTCTATGATAGTGTCTGGCGCCTTTCTGAACCCCCGATTCGTTGGCGATAAGAAGTGCGGCTGAATTATCGCATAACATCTTAATTGGTTCATTTATTGTTGGTACAATACCAAGCACTAAAATAAACTTCCTAATCCAAACAGCTTCCATTGCAGCTTCTGAAGCAGCTATGTATTCAGCTTCTGTAGCAGACATTGCAGTAGTACTTTTCTTGGAGCTTTTCCAGTCTACTGTGCCTCCATTCAAAACGAAGACGTATCTTGTCTTAGATTTTATGTCATCTCTGTCGGTCCCAAATCCAGCATCGCAATATCAAGTAACTCGAAGTTCAGCTTTTGGATTTCCACCATAAACCAAGAACATATCTTTAGTATTTCTTAAATACTTAAGAATGTTTTTCACAGCAGTCCAGTGTGGTTCTCCTGGATTCTGTTGAAAACGGCTTGTTATGTTTTGCGCAAACAAAACATCAGGTCTAGTGCATCTAACCGCATACATGATGGATCCTACAACCGAAGCATAAGGAACATTTTGCATACGCTTCACCTCTTCAGGTGTAGAAGCACCTTGTGATTTATTCAAGTCAAGTCTTTCTTGCATGGGATATTGCCACGTTTAGATTTATCCATTCTAAATCTTTTCAAGATTTAATCCATGTAAGCACTTTGACTTAGTCCAATTAATCGCTTAGATCTATCTCGATAGATCTTGATTCCAAGAATAAATGCTGCTTCCTCCAAATCTTTCATGGTAAAACACTTGGAATGTGATTTCCCATGATGGTTATGTCATCAACATATAAGATGAGGAATGTAACATTACTCCCACTAGCCGTTTGATATACATATGGCTCATTAAGATTTTGAGCAAAACTAAACTTTTTGATTTCCTCATCAAATCTTTTATTCCAACTTCTTGATGATTGCTTAAGTCTATAAATTGATCTTTGTTGGGATTAAAAGCTTCATAAGGCTGTTTGGAATTACTGCTGCTCTTATCAAAGTTAGTGAGGCTCAAGAAGAAAGGTTTGTGTTACTATTGCTAGCACAAAGATTGTGAAAAATATGCTAAGTAGTTAGTACTTCCAGTATAAACTTAGTACTGCTAGTGTAACTTAGAACTGCTAGAGTAACTTAGTACTGCTAGAGTAAAGTTAGTACTGCTGGTTAAGAATAAAGAAAAATATTCTAAGTAGTTACTACTGCTTGTACACAGTTAATGCTGCTGGTGTATAAGTTACTGCTGCTAGTTCAGAGTTAATGCTGCTGGTACAAAGTTACAACTTCTGACAAAGTTACAACTGCTGGAGGATTACAACTACTAATGGATAAAGATTGACTCAAATAAAAGATAAAGATTGCATTTGTGATATGTATGAGATATTTTTGTAAAAAGAGACGTATAAGTTATTTGTTTAGAAGATCATGATAACTTAGGAAAATATTGTAAGCCAGTTAGGACTCCTTAGTGTATAAAAGGAGGTCCTAGGATATAGAGTTTGATATCAAGAAATCTAGAAATTGTTTTGTTTTAATATCATTTAGCTTCAAGGTTTTGTAAACCCTAACACTATTAAGAGTGTTCGTATTATATTGAGGCTGAAAGTTTGGTAAACTGTTTGTTATTGATCTTGTTCATTACTTTTTCATTGAAATTCTTATTAGTATCATTGACAAGATTACGCATAGTCTTTGATATTCACAATCAAAGTTTCTATCATAGTTGTTTTGGATTTATTCAATACAACTTAGCTTTATACAAGCTAAGCAAGATCTATTCTATTAGGATCAACAAGTGGTATCAGAGCTTGTGAGTAGCTTTGATAAAAGAAGAAACTTTACTACCCATAAGATCTGCTTTTTCAAGTAGCAATGGATTCTCAAACTACTCAAACCATTAAGCTACCCATACTCCAACCTGGTGAGTATGATCTATGGAAGATGAGGATGGAGCAGTACTTACAGTGCATTGATTATACTCTATGGGAGATCATAGAAAATGGTAATGCACCCATAGTAACAAAAACTGTTGACGGTAAGGAGACTGTTATCCCTCTTACAAGTGTTGAAGAGAAGGCACAAAGAAGGGCAGAGTTGAAGGCAAGAAGCACTTTGTTGATGGCCTTATCTAATGAGCATCAATTAAAGTTCAACTCATACAAGGATGCAAAGACACTAATGCAGGATATTGAGAACAGATTTGGAGGTAATACTGCTATAAATAAAACTCAAAAAAATCTTCTAAAACAACAATATGTAAACTTTGCTGCATCCATCACAAAAGTGATTGAGCAAACTTATGAAAGGCTTCAAAAGCTAATTAGTCAATTGGAGATGCATGGTCAAGTTATCCCTCAAGAAGATATCAATCAGAAGTTCTTAAGAAGTTTGTCATAAGAATGGACCATGCATACTATTGTGTGGAGGAACAAACCAGAAATTGAGACATTAAGTTTGGATGACCTCTTTAAAAACCTAAAGGCTTATGAATCAGAAGTTAAGGGGACATCTAGCTCAACCACAAATTCACACAATGTAGCCTTTCTGTCCTCTAACAACACTAACAGTGCAACTAAAACAGTTAACATTGCTCAGGGTGTTAATACTGCTAGCACTCAGGGTGTTGCTGATAGCTCAACAACTGTTGAAAATTTGAGTGATGCTATGATTTATTCCTTCATTGCTAGTCAACTAAGTATTCCACGGCTTGATAATGAAGATCTACAACAGATCCATCCTGATGATCTAGAGGAGATGGATTTGAGGTGGAACATTGCTATGCTGACTATGAGGGCAAGGAGATTCCTGAAGAATACTGGAAGGAAGCTGGACATGGCTAATAAAGAAAGAATTGGGTTTGACAAATCAAAGGTGGAGTGTTATAACTGCCACAAGTGGGGCCACTTTGCTAGGAAGTGCAGAGCACCTAGGAATCAAAACAGCATGAACAGGGAGCCTACCAGAAGGACTATGTCAGTTGAAGAAACTACTTCAAATGCCTTAGTGTCTTAGTATGATGGCCTTGGATATGATTGGAGTGACCAAGCAGAAGAAGGTCCAACCAGTTTTGCTCTCATAGCTTATTCTTCAACAAGTTCAAGTTCCTATACAAACTCTGAGGTATCTAATGACTCAAATTGTTGGTCATCTTGTTTAGATTGTGTAAAAGATTTAAAAGAACAAAATGAACAATTAGTTAAAGACTTAAGAACAGCTAGGATAAGTAATGTCTCTTATAAAACTGGTTTAGAATATGTAGAAGCTAGATTTTCCAAGTCTTTAAGAAAAATGAGTCTGTGTATGAGGAAGATATAAAACTCTTAAAATGTGAAATATATTTAAGAGATTTAGATATTATAGAGCTTAAAAGGAAGTTAGAGTTGGCTACAAAAGAAAAAGATGAGGTTCAACTTACAATACAAAAATTTGAAAACTCATCGAAAAGCCTAAGTAAACTTCTAGACAGTCAGATAATGGATAAGTGTAAACCAAGATTAGGGTATAATGCTGTCCCACCTCCCTATACTAGGAAGGTTGTGCCACCAAAACCTGATTTAGTTTGACCTAGTTTAGATGATTTTGTTGATGTGAATGAGTCTGTTAGTGAGTCTGTAGTTGAAAAGCCTACTGTTGAGTCTAATGAACCTAAGACTGCTAGGAAAGATAATAGATCCCTAATTATTGAGGATTGGGTGTCTGAAAGTGAGGAAGAAAATAAGCCTAAGTTTCAAACTGTTAAGCCTAATTTTACTAAAATTGAGTTTGTTAAACCTAAATCTAATAGAAAACCTATTGAGCAAATTAGGCAAAACACACCTATTCCTAGAGGAAACAAGAGAAACTGGAACCAACAGATGTCTCAAAAATTAGGGAATGATTTTGAGATGTTCAACAAAGCTTGTCATGTGTGTGGGAGTTTTGATCATTTGAAGAATGATTGCAAAAACTGGTATGATAATGGAAGATTTTCAAAACCAGTTTGGACCAATGTTCAAAGGGTGAACAAACAGAATTTCTCTAAATTAACTCATCCCAGTCCAAAAAGGAACATGGTTCCAAGAACAGTCTTAACTAGGTCTGGCCCAATTTCACTTAATACTGCTAGACTAGTTAATACTGTTTAACCAAGAACAGCAGTGAATAATGCAGGACCCATAAAAAAGTGTTATTAATAATGCATATTCAACTGCTAGAAGTCCTTTTAACAAATCAACAACATCTAATAATAGTAATTTCAATAAAAAAGGTTAATACTATTAAGGATAAAAATGTTAATACTGCTAGGCCAAAAGCAGTAGCTAATACTGCTGGGCCAAAAGTAGAATTCAGTGCTGTTAAGGGAAACAAGGGAAATGCTATTAAGGCCTCAGCATGTTAGGTCTGGAAAACCAATAGCACAAGTTTGTAGACCATTGTCTCAAATATAATGGTGCATCTAATGTTCTTTAAAGATTTGACTATGTTGATGTACAAGGCAGATCCAAGTCTGTAATGGCTTGGTCCCCAAAGAACTAATTTCAAACCATTATGTGCAGGGCAAAATTCCTTATACAATATTTGAAGATAAAGGAGTGATTGACAGTGGTATGCTTCTCGGGACATGACAGGAAATAGATCCTATTTACAGATTATGAGAATTGATGGAGGATTTGTGATTGCCTATGGAGGTAATTTAAAGGAGGGAAAATTTACTGGGAAAGGTATAAATAAGAATTGGTAAATTGGATTTTGGATATGTCGTATTTGTAAAGGAACTAAAGTTTAACCTCTTAGTGTTCTCACAAATCTGTGACAGAGAATAGTGTTCTTTTTATAATAATGCATGTGTTGTTCTATCTCCAGACGGCTTTATAGTTAACTGATTGAAAGTCATATTTTGCTTAAAGTTCTAGAAAGGATAACATTGTACAGTGTTGATTTTAAAGAATGTTGTTCTCAGGGAGGTCTCACTTGACTTTTGCATAAAGCTTCACCAGATGAATCTAATCTTATGGCATAGGAGTTGGCATGTAAATTTCCAAAAAACAATGAATAAAACTTGGTAAGGGAAACCTAGTAAGGGTTTACCTTCAAACTTTTTGAAATTAATCAAAAATGTGTTGCTGTCAAAAGGGGAAACCAACACGGAGGCTTTTTATAGACCAAAATGTTAGTTTCAATCAGCCCCCCCAACATTACAAAATGTTGCACATGGGATTTGTTTGGCCATCATTTGTATGAAAGATGTATGCCTAGTTGTCACAGATGATTTTAGAAGGTTTAGTTGGGTTTTCTTTTTAGCACTAGGTTTGAAAACAAGTGCAATCATTAAAAATATTCAACTAGCATAGAAATCTAATAGACCTAAGGGTGAAAAGTGATTAGATTGGACAATGGGATTGAGTTCAAGAATAGGGTCATGAAACAGTGTTTGAATATGAGGGTATAAGAGGAATTTAGTGTTGTTGCTAGGGACTCCACAACATTATGGAGTAACAGAAAGGAAAAATATAACAGAAATTGAGGCTGTAGGACTATGGTAGCGGATTAAAATTTACTGCCAACAACTTTTTTGGGATGAAGCAGCTAATACTGCTTGTTATGTTCCAAAATTAGGGTGTTAGTTATCAGCCTCATAACAAACCCTTATGAACTTTTTCTAGGGAGAAACCTGCTTAAGCTTCATGAGACCATTTGGGTGTCTTGTTACAATTTTTCTTAATATCTAGATACCTAGGTAAATTTGATGGAAAAGGCTGATGAAGGGTTCTTTGTAGGAATTACTTACAATAGCAAAAGCATTTAGAGTATTCCTAACAGTAGATTAGGGATTGTGGAAGAGAACATGATGTTTAATTTATGTGAGAGTACACCTAATATTGCAGGAAGTGGGACTAATTTTAATAAAATTTTTTTTATATATCGGCTTTTTGATATAGAATGCACTAACAAAATCTATGAACTATAAGCCAGTTATTGCAGGGAATCATTATGGTAGTACAAGAACAAACGTATGTGATGATGCAGGTAAAGCTAGAATGGAGACAGTACCTGGCAAAGATTACATATTGTTACCATTTTGGACTGCGAACCACCATTTCTTCTAGTTCAAAGGATTCTCCTGATGCTAGATTCAAACCATCAAGGGAGGAGGAAAAGAAGGATGTTGAAGATCCAGGGAATGAAGATAGTGAAGGTCCAAGTACAGAAGAGCCAAGAGTTAATCAAGAGAAGGATGCAAGTATTAATAGCACAAACACTATTAATACTGTTAGTTTACCTGTTAACACTACTAGCATAGAAGATAATGTTGTTGATGAGAATATAGTCTATGGATGTGCTGATGATCCAAATATGCCTGAATTAGAAGATATTATCTACTCAAATGATGATGAAGATGTTGGTGCAGAGGTTGACATGAACAATTTGGATACATTTATACCTGTTAGTCCTATTCCAACTACAAGAGTACACAAAGATCATCCAGTTGAACAAATTATAGGAGACTTGAATTCAGCACCTCAAACAAGAAGAATGACAAAGATTTGAAAAAAAAAACATGGTTTGTTTAGTTCTTGCTTTGCAGAGAATAACCATAAAGACTTTCAAATTGCTTGTTTGCTTGCTTTTTATCACAAGAAGAACCCAAAAAATCAGTTCAAGCACTGAAGGATCCAAGCTGGATAGAAGTTATGCAGGAAAAGCTTCTACAATTCAAATTACAAGAAGTTTGGACTTTGGTAGAGTTGCCTAATGGAAAAAGAGCTATAGGAACTAAATGGGTCTTCAGAAACAAAAAGGATGAAAGAGGTATTGTGATTAAGAATAAAGCAAGATTGGTTGCACAAGGGTACACACAAGAAGAAGGGATAGAATATGATGAAGTCTTTGCCCCTGTTGCCAGAATTGAAGCAATTAGGCTATTCTTAGCCTATGCCTCATTTAAAGACTTTGTGGTGTACCAGATGGATGTCAAGAGTGCTTTTCTTTATGGTAAGATTGAAGAGGAAGTCTATGTTTGTCAACCACCTGGTTTTGAAGACCCATACTTCCCTAACAGAGTATAAAAAGTAGAAAAGGCACTTTATGGACTGCATTAAGCTCGTAGAGCTTGGTATGAAACTTTGTCAACTTATTTGTTGGACAATAGGTTTCAGAGAGGAAGGATAGACAAGACTTTGTTTATCAAAAGGGAAAAAAGTGATATTCTGTTAGTTCAAGTATATGTTGATGATATCATTTTTGGGTCTACAAGGAAGAAGATGTGTACTGAGTTTGAAAAGATGATGCATAAGAAGTTCTAGATGAGTTCTATGGGAGAGCTTACATTTTTCTTAGGTCTACAAGTGAAGCCGAAGGAAGATGGGGTTTTCATTAGTCAAGACAAGTATGTGAATGAGATTTTGAACAAGTTTGGTTTTAGTGATGTCAAGACAGCAAGAACACCTATGGAAACTCAAAAGGCTTTGCTCAAAGATGCAGATGGTGAAGATGTAGATGAACATTTATATAGATCCATGATTGGATCATTGATGTATCTAACTTCTTCAAGGCCTGATATTATGTTTGCAGTATGTGCTTGTGCAAGATTCCAAGTCAATCCTAAAATTTCACATTTTCATGCTATGAAAAGGATCTTTAGATACTTAAAAGGTCAACCTAAGTTGGGCCTTTGGTATCCTAAGGATTCACCTTTTGATTTGGTGGCATATACTGACAGTGACTATGCAGGAGCAAGTTTAGATAGGAAATCCACAACAGAAGGTTGTCAGTTCCTAGGGTGGAGGTTGATTTCATGGCAATGCAAGAAGCAGACTGTGGTTGTTAATTCCATAACTGAAGCTGAGTATATAGATGCTTCCAATTGTTGTGGATAAGTGCTTTGGATCCAAAATCAATTGCTGGATTATGGATATAACTTTATGCAGACTAAGATTCATATTGATAATGAGAGTACTGTCTGCATAGTGAAGAACCCTGTTTTTCACTCAAAGACAAAGCACATTGAAATTAGGCATCACTTTATCAGAGATTCTAATGAGAAGAAGCTTATTCAGATGATCAAGATTCACACAGATCAGAATGTTACAGATTTGCTCACAAAAGCATTTGATGTTAGCAGATTTCAATATCTGATTGCAAGTATTGGAATGTTTAACCTCTGAAGTATTAATTGAGGGGAGGTAGATTATGTTAATATGCAATGACTTATACACAATCGATGATTTAAATGGAATGGAAAAGCTGCTAATGATGAAATTCAAGTTAGTGTTGTTGGGCTAACTTATTATTGGTAAGTATAATTAGTGCTGCTAGTTATATTTAATAGTGATAAGTTAATACTGTTAGTTATACTTACTACTGTTTGTTATAATTAATATTGTGAGAATTGAGAGAGTTGGTGAGCATAAAAACAAAAAGAGAGATGTGTGAAATAAAAATAGACAAAGTGACTTGGTGAGCTAAAAGAATTAAGAGAAATTGTGAGTTGAAAAACAGAAAGAGAGATGTGTGACATAAAAACAGACAGGGAGAATTATGAGTGAAAAGAATTGAGAGAAATCAAAAACAGACAGTGAGTTAATACTAAGAGAGTTTTTGTGAGTCAAAATGTTAATTTGATGATGGAAAAGTTATTTGGAATGGAATTGGAGTTAATGCTGGTAACTCAAAGTTAATGCTGCTAGGCATAACTTACTACTGCTCATGAAAGTTAATGCTGCTAGGCATCATTTACTACTGCTGGGTTACTACTGCTGATGAAAGTTAATGCTGTTAGGCATAACTTACTGCTAGCAATTCAAGTTAATGTTGTTGAGGGTGATTTCATAAATACTTTGATTCAGGGTTTCAATCACTCATTTAATCAATTTCGTTCAATAATATACTCTCTAATCACAAACCCTAACTCAATTTTATCATTCATCATTAAAACCCAACATCAATGGCTGCTCTAAAGTTTGCTGAGACTCATAATTTGGTCGCGTTTTTGGAGAAACCTGATGAAAGTGAAGGATTCGAGCAGATAGTGGATTTTCTGAATGCACACACTATCAAACATGCGTTAACGGTCAATCCTACAATCTATACTTCGTGCATTGAGCAATTTTGGGCTACTGCAAAAGTGAAAACTGTCAATGAGGAAAAACAGTTACAAGCCCTAGTGGATAGGAAGAAGGTGATCATCACTGAAGCGAGTGTAAGAAGAGATCTTCACCTAGAAGATGCTGAAGGTACTGAATGTCTACCCACTGCTACCATTTTTGAAGAACTGACAAGAATGGGTTCTTTAAAAATGGGGTATGAAAAACTTACACAGAAACTTACATTTTATAAGGCTTTATTTTCTCCTCAATGTAAGTTTTTGATTCATACTATTCTGCAATGCCTAAGTGCTAAGACTACTGCATGGAACGAATTCAGTAGCACTATGGCCTCTACAATAATCTGCTTAGCCACAGACCAAAAATTTAACTTTTCCAAGTATATTTTTGATAACATGGTGAAGAACTTGGAAGGTGGGGTTAAATTTTTGATGTATCCAAGATTTGTACAAGTATTTGTCAATCAACAACTTAGAGATATGTCACATCACAAAAAGATTTTTGTTACCCCCTCTCATACTAAGAAGGTCTTTGGGAACATAAAGAGGGAAGGAAAAGGTTTTTTTGGGAGAGTCACCCATTTATTTCCAACCATGATGGTTCAAGCTCATGAAGAAGTGGGTGAAGGTTTAGAAATACCAAATGATCCCCATCACACACCCACTATTACTCAACCATCTACATCTTAACCCCAGAAGAAACAAAAACCAAGGAAGCACATGAAGAAGGACACTTAGATATCTCAATCTAGTGTTCCTAGTGACAATGTAGCAGAGGATGATACCAATGAGGAAAGTGTACCTACACATTCCAATGATCCACTGCTCAGTGGTGAGGATAGACTGAAACTTAATGAATTGATGGAACTTTATACAAAACTGACTGAAAGGGTTCTTGATTTGGAGAAAGCAAAGACTGCTCAAGCAAAGGAGATTGCTAGTTTAAAGAAGAAAGTTAAGAAGTTGGAAAAGAAAAAAAGGTCAAGAACTCCTGTGCTAAAAAGATTAAGGAAGGTTGGTAGATCTACAAGAATAGAATCCTCTAAAGATGAAGGTTTGGGTGATCAGGAGGATACATCCAAACAGGGGAGGATAATTGATAATATTGATGTTGATGAAGGAGTTACATTGATTGATGAGACTCAGGGGAGGAATGATGATGACTTAATGTTTGATACATGTGTTTTAGATGAGCAAGAAGTTAAGGTTGAAAAGGTAGTTAGTACTAGTGAAGTTACTACTGACAGTGCTACAACAACAACTATTGGCTCAGACTTTAATAGAGTTCAAAGCTGCAAAACCTAAAGTTAGAGGGGTTATGATTCAAGAGCCAAGTGAATTTATAACAACAACACCAGCTGCATCAAAACCTTTACATGACAAAGGCAAGGAAAAAATGATTGAGCCTGAGAAGCCTTTGAAGAAGAAAGATCAGATTATGTATGATCAAGAGGTTGCTCTAAATCTTCAAGTTCAATTACAAGCTGAATTGGAAGAAGAAGAGAGGCTTGCAAGACAAAAGGAAAAAGAAGCCAACATAGCTTTAATTGAATCATGGGATAACACATAAGCAATGACGGATGCTGACTATCAAATGGCTCAACAATTACAAACAGAAGAACAAGAGCAGTTGAGTATTGAAGAAAAGTCAAAGTTGTTTGTACAACTCTTAGAAGCTAGAAAGAAACACTTTGCAAAAATGAGAGCAAGAGAAAAGAGGAACAAACCACCAACTCAAGCTCAACAAAGAAAGCTATATTGTAACTATCTAAAAAACATGGAAGGATACACTCTGAAACAGTTGAAGGGCTTCAAGCTTGAAGTTATCAAGGACATGTTTGACAAAGCTTTCAAAAGAGTTAACACTTTTGTTGACTACAAAACAGAGTTGATGGAAGAGAGTTCAAAGAGAGCTGAAGCTGAGAAAGAGAGCAGTTCAAAAAGAGCAGGAGAAGGGCTTGAATCTGATAATTCAAAGAAGCAGAAGTTAGATGAGAAGGTAGAATCTAAATTAGAGGATGATAAAGAGAAAGAAGAACTTAAACAATGCTTTGAGATTGTCTCAGAAGAAGAAATTGCAATAGATGTTATACCTCTAGCTACCAAACCTGCACCTATTGTGAATTTCCAAATTCATAGAAAAGGAAGGAATGGATATTATGAAATAATGAGAGCTGATGGAAGTACAAAGACATACTTATTGTTTAGTCAACTGCTCAAAGAATTTGATAGAGAAGATTTGGAAAATTTGTGGAAGGTGGTTAAAGCTAAGCATGGATATACAATGCCAGAGGAAGCATATGAAAGAGTATTGTGGGGAGATCTGAAGGTAATGTTTAAACCTCAAATAGAAGATGCATTATGGAGGAATTTATAAGGACACAGTGTAAAGCTTTAGAAGCTATATGATTCTTGTGGAGTAAACTTTGTGAGATTTGATAATATGCATATTTATATGTTGGTAGAGAAGAAATATTATCTTACACCTCCTACACTCACTGGTATGCTAAATAAGAAGCTGCATGCTGACTATTGGAATAAAATATGTTATCAGCTTCTTAAGCTCATCACAAAATAGCTCAAGAATCCTGGAAGTGTTTGAAAGCATCCTCCTAGTGATGGTGAAGACTTTTAATAAAGAAACTTGATGATTTTGAAGATAAATATCAAGTTTAGGGGAGGATTGATGGGATTAAAAGCCTCATAAGGTTGTTTGGAATTACTGCTGCTCTTATCAAAGTTAGTGATGCTCAAGAAGAAAGGTTTGTGTTACTACTGCTAGCACAAAGATTGTGAAAAATATGCTAAGTAGTTAGTACTGCCAGTATAAACTTAGTGTCGCTAGTGTAACTTAGAACTACTAGAGTAACTTAGTACTGCTAGAGTAAAGTTAGTACTGCTGGTGAAGAATGAAGAAAAATATTCTAAGTAGTTACTACTGCTTGTACATAGTTAATGTTGCTGGTGTATAAGTTACTGCTGCTAGTTCAGAGTTAATATTGCTGGTACAAAGTTACAAAACCTAGTATATAAAAAACTGCTGGGGGATTACAACTGCTAATGGATAAAGATTGACTCAGAGAAAAGATAAAGATTTTATTTGTGATATGTATGAGATATTTTGTATAAGATACGTATAAGTTATTTGTTTAGAAGATCATGATAACTTAGGAAAATATTGTAAGCCAGATAGGACTCCTTGGTGTATAAAAGGAGGTCCTGGGGTATAGAGTTTGATATCCAGAAATCTAGAAATCGTTTTAATTTTTGATATCATTTAGCTTCAAGGTTTTGTAAACCCTAACACTATTAAGAGTGTTCGTATTATATTGAGGCTGAAAGTTTGGTAAACTATTTGTTATTGATCTTGTTCATTACTATTTCATTAAAATTCTTCTTACTATCGTTGACTAGATTCCGCATAGTCTTTGATATTCACAATCAAAGTTTCTAACATAGTTGTTTAACTTAGCTTTATGTGACATCCGTCAATTTTGAGGATAATAATCGAAAGCAAATGTATGATGATTGACTCTTTTGATTATTATTGGAGTCACTTTTATGTGGTTACATGACTCTTAGCATTAAACGCTTGTTTTTGGTGCATCTCGAGTTTCGAGTCAATGTTTATCCCGAGCTTTAAATTTTATTTTCTAAATTTATATAATTTATTATATTATTTTTAGTCGATTTAGTAAAAATCATAGTTTTAATTATTCGTGAGTCAAGCTTTGGTTAATTATTCGTTTTAACGATCGAGAAATCAACATCTCCATATTTTTAGCTTCGAGAACTTAATTATTTTATTTTACTACTTTTCTTCGATGTTTACCCGCGTTTGGACGAAACCGCGTTAAAGTCATGTTTTTATAATTATTAACAATTTAAATGAAAGCTTAGGCCCAAAAATTTGTGTAATACAAAGTTTTTTTAAAAATGTATCCTTAGCCCAAACACCCCCTATGGCCGGTCAACAATGGGACGACCTTTTGCGGTCGGTCGTCCCATGTGGCAATAAAAGGGACCTGGTCACCCCACTACGCTGACCGAAGCAAGACCTGGTCACCCCCAACCTTTGCAAAGTTAGGGTCTTCTGCACGACCTTACAATTGGAGGAAGATTTCGTATTAAACAAAATTAACTCTTTCATTTATATTTTTATTTAAAAAAATAAACAATCCCCCATTCACTATAAAATCTCACTTTTTATACCATTTTTAATCACAAAACAAAATCAAGCATGCATCAAGTTACACAAATTCTTGATTTTTATTAGATTCTTGATTTTTGGGTTTTGATCAAATTGGGTATTGGTGTTGCAAGGGTTCAAGATTAAGTGATTTTAACAAGTTTAGTAAAACCAATCAAGAATTTTAGGTCTTTAATTTGTGTTTGTGGGTTTTGGCCAAGGTCAAGAAACCACAAGGGTTTATGGTTTTGATTTTCTAACTATTTCATTGTATCTTTGTAAGTATCCTAGTTAATTTCGTGTTGATTTGATTATATATTACTTGCATGTGTATAGTTTTATGTCGAGAATCCATTGATGGTCATGCATGTTGCGTTTTTGGGATATTGGATAGTTTAGGATAATTAACATGATTAGTTGGTTGGTTTGATCATATTGGAAGTGTTGTTGATGCGAAATTTTGGCAATTTGTAGGTGTTATAGAACCCCTAATTAGATTAGAAAGTTTAGGCTCTTGTCGGAAAAATTGTGATGGTAAACTGAGTTTTGATCTAAGATTATAATAGGTTATGTCCGTAGCTTCGTGGCGCTAGTTCGCGCGTCTGATAACTCTTAAAAACGAGTTTTCTATGCTAGTTAAAAGTTTGGAAATTTGTTATGTCAAATTCTGCATTAGGCGATTTTGCGCAGAATTTTGGGTCAACTTGCGTGTGTCATAACTAAGTCATCGAAAAGCTATTAATAGAGTTATCATGAGACACTCTAAAAACAAAGTTCGGCGAGTCTACTTTCTAATGAAAAAGGCCTCGCGGATTTTCAGAAAGTATAAGTTAGTCAAAAGGTCTTTACAAAATGTGTTGTCAAAAACTCAATTCGGGACTAGAATTTAGATTCCCAGATGTTGTGGCAGGCGGAATCAAAACTTAATAATTTTTAACAAAATATCACCACATTAACATCTTCATAATGTGTATGATTTTTATTAAATTTTTCCAGATTTTTCTGGAAGTTTTAAAGGGGTCTGCTCATGCCAAGCTTTGGCAAGATTCCAGCAGACCCTGTTTCGGACATGTTGCTTGGTTGTATTTTTTAAAAATAGTTAAGCTTGTTTATATTTTTGGGAAAATTTGAGTAGCCTATCAATAACATATAAGTGGTTAGAAATGAAAGATGAGCATTGGTTGTGGTCGTTTAGTATTTCATTATAGTCATCGTTCAAGCGACAAGGAAAAACCAATAAAATTTTAGGAAAACGTAAGTGTGGATATAGTAGGTTGTGTCTTGAGCATGGATTCTTCGTCATAGGATTTATACATGTAGATATATATAATATTCCATATCATTACAATATATGCATTTCGCATAGCTATATTTTCTTATACGCGGACTACTATTATTATAGGTCGCGGTTGAGATCGTTGTTGTTGTTCTTACGTCATTTGTGATTTAGAATGCTGCGGATCGATACACCTCTCTTCGGTGGATTTACTCACATTCCCCTTTTTATAGGATTTTAAATATTTTGGGGGTAGAAAGCATGATGTATCGTCTGTTATAAAATTTCTTTTAAGTAATTTATCTTTTGAGCATATTTGAAACTTGAACTTGTTTTGAACGTATGGAACTCTGATTTGAACTTAATGAAATTTGGAAACGTGTTGAACTTGGAACCTTGAACTTAATATGTATGCTGTTGTATGCTTGGAACCCGACACTACTTTTAACTCACTTTCCCCTTTAACGGGATTGAGACGTTAGTACTTATGGGATAAGGTGGGCGGTAAGATAGCGTGGAGACTAGCCCCTCCTCAACGTCGCACCGTCGAGACCAGTGGTGTGTCAGGTTATACTAAAGGTGTTTGTGCCCACACATAGGGCGAGCTGAGAACTGGATTGGAAGATGTGGAGACGTTTAGGGTCTAGAATACGTTGAAGGTATGAGGCCTCGCAATTAATCACTGGGGTAGCATGACGAGTAGGAAAGCATGTGTGATTGGGTAGTGTGGTTGTGGGTAGAGCGGCAACTTATTTAGAAATTGATCTCGGTGTGGACAACTATTATTAATAATTTGCCATTGAGTTGGCAAACTTTTATCGTACATCTACTCTTTTATAAACTATATTTGGTGTACATAATCTTGAGAACCCACCAACTATTTTGATAGTTGACCATTTTTATCATGCTTTTCAGGTGACATTCCTAAGGTGGAAACTTAGTGTGATTGCATTTGATTGTTCAATATGTCTATTTTCTTCCAAACTATTGTCTTTTGGGGTGATCCATGTTCGGAAGAAAAACAACAATGTTGACTTTTGTACTTTTAAACTTGTACTTTGTAATGTTGTAATTCAGATAACTTTCTTTTATCTAGATTCATGTATGGTGTTTTATCTATCATCTTGTGTGATGTTTATTAATATGTTACACCTCGCGATTCCGCCTTGGTGGGGTGTGACATAAAGTGAGTGTTACGTGTTGAATTAGTGTTTTATATATGATAAGATTCATTTTTGTGCTATAGCTAATGTTTATGCTCAAGTTCATGATAAAAGTGTCATTGATTGTAGTTGTTGTATAATGGACTGAATTTACGGGTCTTGGACCAATTCGTAGGTCATAGACCAGTTACGGGTCTATGACCAAATTGAATTCATGTTTGGAAGTATTCGTTCCAATTCATTACGCATTTACACCCCTTACATAATAATCTGGATCTAAGTTATATATAGCCTCGAGAGCTATGAGTCATAGTCAAGATCCTTCATTAGACATGTGGTTTGTTGGATGGTTAATCGGTAACACGTAATCACACACGATCTTACTAAGCCATTAAAGCTTATGCATTAACTGCATTCCTCAGCAAACCTTAATGAGCCTAACTCAATGGAGGGATCAGGTTTAAGATGGATATCGGGAGGACCCATTATGTAGCAGCGAGCGAGAGCGCGACAAAAGCCGAGCAATGACTATATAAATGTTTTTTTTAATATAGAGCTTGTTGGAAATTTAGTGGAATTGTGAGAATCGAGTCATACTTGGAAATGGGTTTAGAGGTACGGAGTGTACACCTATCAAGTCACTGATTTTCCCTGACTCTTTTAGTGGTTAGATTAAATGAGTGGTTACAAACATTTAAGTGGCAGGTTTGACTACATTAAATGTTTGTAACAACTTTTGCCTATTTAAGTGGCATATTTGACTGCATTAAAGGACCACATTTAATTTGGTCATGTAACCACTAATTCCTAAATTATAGAGGATAATTATGGAAGAGATTAATTGGCCATTAATCTCTCATTAATTCCATTGACTAGGTTTTGAGTATTTCCCCTATAAATAAGATCACAATTGCATGAAAAAACATATAGAAAACCTAAACACATAGAAACGCAGTGTTCTTGATTTGCCTAAAACAAGAACAACACTTGGTTTTATCCCAAGGAGGTATTCGGGATACCCAAGCTTAAGGTCGAATAATCTTCTTTGGAAAGTGATTACACGATCCGGTAGCCATCTTTGGTAATTAGCTAGGTTATTGATTGTCTTCACCCTGATCTGAGACACACAACAACCAACAATCAAAGAAGATTATTTTGTGATAATCAATGGCTGTTGGTGCTATGAAACACATGGCTTTAAACTTTGCTAATATTGACAAGTTTGAAGGGGTGGACATTAGAAGATGGAAAAAGAAGATGCACTTCTTGCTCTCCAGCATGAGTGTGGTGTATATGCTGACTACTCCTATTCCTAATGATGGTGATGATGCTACCGTGGACCAACTCAGGAAGAGGGCCAAGTAGGACAATGATGACCATGTCTGCAGAGATTTAATCCTCAAAGGTATGTCTGGTCCTTTATTTGATATTTAGCAAATTGTTGAATCTAGAAAAGAACTATGGAATTCTTGGAGGCTCAATGTATGGCTGAGGATGCATCAAGTAAGAAGTTCCTTGTTAGTAATTTCACCAATTACAAAATGACTGATTCAAGACCAGTTATGGAACAATATAATGAACTTCTTGTAATACTTGGTAGATTTACACAATATAAAATAAACATGGATGAGGTCATTCAGGTCTCATGTATCATTAATAAACTCCCTCCTTCTTGGAAATTATTTCAAGCATACCTTGACACATAAGAAAGGATAGTTCGCGCTGCGTGGGTGTTGAGTGGGTAGTCATATGCCATTGATGGAGTTGGTGCCCCTCAAGGTGGGCGAGGAAGAACGAGGGGGTACGACATCGCAAAGGCAAAATGTGTATGGCGGGTTGTTCCGATGATAGGGGAGTAGGACCGTGAGTAAGGGGTATATCTTAGGTTTGTGGAGGAGTATTTTGAAAAGATTGTCTCGCTGTTCAATGTTTTACATGTTCCTAATATAAGGAAGAATTTGGTTTCAAGTAGTATTTTGAATATTGGGTATAAAACAATTGAATCTAAAATAAATTGTTCTATCCAAACATAGGTGTATTATTGGTTTTGGTGGTAGTATAGTAATCAAATGTGAGGCTTAATATTGTTAATTGATAATATTTTGCTTCCAACCTTTATGTTCAACCTCTAAAACAGAATGATTTAATCCTATGGCATGCTTACCAAGCCATGTCCACTTTAAGAGGATGCAAGATATGTCTAAGGATGGGTTAATTCCAGCTTTTGACATGGACACTGAAAAGTGTAATACTTGCATGCTGACCAAAATAACTAAGAAACCATTTCAAAATATAAAATGTGAAACTAAAGTTTTGGAGCTGATTCACAGTGATATGTGTTGATAGAAATAATGCCTAAAAACATTATTAATATTTTTCACATCTTTACGTTTTGATAATCACAAAATATAAAAACGTTCAATGTAAAATTAAACGTAAACAAGTAATTAGTAGTAAATTTTCATTTCAAAAATTATATCACTTAAAGGTATGAATAAATAAATGCTTAATGCATTTTATGATCAAAGGAAATTTTTATTCAACCTCACACTTTTATAAAATGTTGTAAACATTTTTATAAACATTACAAAACATTTTCTACAATTAAAAAAATGTTTTATTCAAAATAAACATTTTGAAATTCAAATTTTCGGACCTAAAACGGCTAGAAAGTTCCAGAAAATCCCCCCTACACAAAAGGACAAACTAGGGAGCGCCCAGTCTAGGGCGGCCCCCTTAAATACACGGGCGGCCCCCTTATCTTTAAGGGGACCGCCCACCTATTTAAGGGGACCGCCCATAGGTAGACGCTCCTCCAGAATGTCCTATAAATACTGGACTATTCCCCACTATTTTCTCACCTTTTGCACTCATTCTTTCTGATCAAAAACAGCCCACACATCTCATTAAAATCCTTTGATCATTTAATCATAAAGCTTTGTTTCCAAGTGATCCAAGCTCAATTCCTCAAGTGCAAGAGAAGAATACTTCCATCATCAAGTGAAGAAGTATTACACCTCAAGTGTGTATTGCAATCTTGTTGCATCCATATCATAACTTGTAAATCATTTGTAAATCTTGTAAAGTTGTGTAGTAGATAGATCTTGGTGATTGTTGTAAGTATAGTTGAATCTTAGTGATTCATCCAAGTTGTGATAGTTAGGTGTGAAAGTAGAAGTGAAGTAGTGAAGTAGTGTGGTGAAGAATACTAAGGCGTGAAGAAGTTGTGTAGTTGTGAAGTTGTGTTGTGAAGTCGTGAAAGTAGTGAAGAAGTTGTGAAGTCGTGATAGATTGGTTCTAGCTAAGATTAGAACTCGACATCTAGCTTAGTGTCGGAAATTGATATAAGCGAAAGTTGTGTACGGTTTTCTCCGCCATAAGGGAGTTTGTTGACATAGTGAAGAAAACTCTCGAGTTAGGTGCTCGAGGAGTGGAGTAGGGCGAAGAGGTGCTTCGTAACCGAACCACTATAAATCCTTGTGTTGTGGTTTGATCTTTCTAACTCTTATCTCTTATTTCTTTATTTGTTCTTACTTATTTATATTATTCATATTGTGCAAGTATTAAATTCACAAAAAGTCGAATCTAAGTTTTTATAAACAAACATAAACATTAAATCAAAAAGCGGTAAACTATTCAACCCCCTTCTAGTTTTCCACAATTGGTATCAAAGTCACGTCAAACAAGATTTTTAAAATAAATTGTATTTTAAAACTTGAATCGATCTATGGAATCGGAAAAATATTTAGAAGGGCAATCTATGCAAAGACTACCACTATTTGAAAGTGATGGATTTATTTATTAGAAAAATAGATTCAAAACTTATGTGAAGTCAAAAGATCTAGATCTTTGGCATGTTATTACCGATGGTGATTTTCCACCTATTCAAAATAATCCCGAAACTAAAAAGGATGAAATTGTGCCTTTTCATAAACAAAACGATGATCTTAAAAAGAAACTTGCTAAAAATAATGAAGCTAAAATGATAATTTATAATGTTTTACCACGTAAAGAATATGAAAGAATTTTTATGTGTCAAACCGCAAAAGAAATTTGGGATACTTTGTTAATCACTCATCAAGGTAATAATCAAGTCAAAGCAAACAAAATAGATCTTCTTAATCAACAATTTTGAACAATTCATGATTCCGGAAGAGGAATCAATAGATAATGCATTTGCTAAATTTAACACTATTATTACTAGTCTAAAAGCACTTGATGAAGGTTTTTCTAGCAAGAATTGTGTTAGGAAATTTCTTAGGGCATTACATCCTAAATGGCGAGCAAAAGTCACGGCGATTGAAGAATCAAAGAATCTAACAACTCTATCACTTGACGAACTCATTGGAAATTTAAAGGTTTATGAAGAAGTAATTAAGAAAGATTTCGAAACCGTCAAAAGCAAAAAAGAACAAAGTAGATATATTGCCTTGAAAGCTAGAAAGGAATCTAGGTGACTCGGGGAGTGGAGTAGGGCAAGGAAGGTGTCCTTGTAGCCGAACCACTATAAACGCTTGTGTCTCGGTTATCTTTTTCATACTCTTTCTTTACTTGCATTATATATTTACTTCATATATCATACTATCAATTAATATCGTCAAATTCACATAAACTCAAACCAATTTTTAAAAAAGAAATTTTAATCGGTAAAACTATTCAACCCCTCGTCCCTTCTAGTTTTCCACACATTAATTTTTCCTTTTTCGTTTTACGGGTACTTTTATAACATTGAGGACAATGTTCAATTCAAGTGTAGGAAGGGTAATGAAAACCTTAGAAACTATTCATCCATTTGCATTTGCTTTGTTCTTAAAAAGATGTGTAATATATCAAAACATAGTTTAGGACGGTAATTTTGGCCTAAATTTATAATTTCTTTATGGCATATATTGGTGAAACTAAATTTTAAGAGCGTCTCATGCATAGGAATTATATGACTAGCACAAAATCCCTACCACTCAAAAATTTCCTCCCCAAAAATGTGAGGTTCGCCTCTAGATCTTTAGGAATAAAAGCATTCATTTTTAATGCTTGAGTGTACCGATGGTATATTAGATTCAAGAACTTGTTTTAGTGATGCATCCCGAGACCGCTAGTGAGTTCACATTCGTGTGATTAGGATTTACTAAGTGATAAGAGGCATTAGGATAACCTTTGTTTTTAGCATGCGTTTGTTATAGTTATGATGATCTCATTAGTCATATAACTACCCCACACCTTTACTGTGCACTTATTTTTAGTGCAAGATACCCCTAGTACACCCCTCTGAGCCTATTCTTTTCGCGGTTCTCGTGATTTTTTGATGGATTCCAGATTATTATTGAAGAGCTCTCTTTACACCCCACTAAAATGTTACACCCAAATCGCCTTAGCCCCCTTGTATGTACTCATTCGTAGTACATTATTATGAACACAATTGTTTAACCCTAGTTAGTTGTTTGCTTCATTACATGATTGCTAAGTTGAGTCATTTCGTAGTGTATCCAGATTTGGAACAATTGAGATTCATGGTAGTTTTTTTTAGAGAATTGGGGGAAGAAAGTTAATTTATTACCCCATACGCGTAAATGTTGTAGCAACTATCGCATTCACATTTATATTTATCTAATTACTTGAGCATTTTATTGTTTCGTGAGTATTTGATTTTATGTGAAACAGTTAGATTTTTTTCCCGTGTTTTAACAAAAACGACTTCTGATGTGTTTCGGATTTTGAATAAACATAGTCTACTCGTGACTAACGCGTTACGTCTATACGGACATATTTTTATATGTGTCGCGTGTTTTAATTTTTATGTGTTACGTAAAAATACTTACTAGTGCATGCATGTATGTGTTACCTTATTTAACAAAATATCTAGATACTTATACTAACCCCAAAAATTTAAAATTTGAAAATTGTTGGTCCCCTTCTCTTTTGTTGTTTTGTCCGCACATCCTAACACACACACCACCATCATTTTTTTGTTGTTGAATGTTCTCTATTGTAATAGTCATATTCCATATTATTCTCACTTATGTTTGTCTTGCACATGGCTTGAACCCCACACACCTAGGATTCTTTCTAATCATTGTATGTATACACTGAATGAGGCAAGCATACATTCATTTACATATTTTCTACACACATAAAAAAACACCTACAACAAATTTCTATCTTCCTTTCTCCTTTTCTCTTGGTTCGGCCAAAAACACACACACACCAACACTTGGTGTTTGTTTTCTTGATCTAAAATATTGGTTATTGTGTTACTAGTGGTTCATTGGTGGTTATTTTCGGGTTATTCAAGATCATTTCGGGTTAATACTCATCCTTTCTTCTTCATTCTTGTAAGAAAACTCCTCATCTTTCTTTCATATATTCTCATCTATGCACACATCTCATGTTCTTTCAAAAAATCATCACCCATGTTGCGTAAAATATTTTTACAAAGAAACTAGCAAAAATAAAAGGGTTGTACAACTTATTTGTGCTTTTGAACATATTCTTGATATTATTGTACTTTTAGGTATTATGATTATAAATAAAAAAAAGTAGTTCTTGGTGTTATTGTAACAATCGTTGGAAGGGATGGGTAGTCTTGAAGTTGTTTGAATGTTGGCATCAATCGGTAGAAGGGATTTAGGCTAGAAATAAAGTTGTGATGTTTGCAGCTAAATATATGGTGTAGTTTTGGTAATATATACATTCTGTCTGAATTTTCTTTGAAGGATAATAGGAGGTAAAATTTATATTAAGTAGCCGAGACCTTAAAAATAAGATACTATATTTAAATACGAACACGTTGGTATAAAAACCGTTAAAATCCGACTCAAAACGAGTGAGTTATGACCAAATAAAGTTCGGATAGAAACTAGTGACTTCTCCAGCAAAACTGTTTTAAACACATTATGTCCATTTTACGTTTTTGAGTTTTTGACCCATTTAGGGTCTGAGTCGGGTAAATATTATAAGAGAAAACTTGTAGAACGGGATGTTTCCTTGAAACGTCGCTTTTGACCATTCCATGAATCCTTATAACGAAGGAGTTACACCCTTCTAAAGTCGGACTAAAATACGTAAATTTTATAAACTTTCTGCTTGAAAATGTGAGCTGTTTGAAACTTAAAAGAGGGTTTTGGACGTTTTTGAGTCCGAATGAGCTATAAAATTCTTAACAAATATTGTAGTATCACTTATATACTTCCTAAGTGTGTCGGAAACTTTCTAAAATATTATTAAGCGAGATAGGATTTATTAGAGGTGATGACTTAAAAATAATAGTAATGAATATAATGACGAATAAGGATTGGTAACTAGACTTTTGGAAGGTTACTTAGCGTATATTAGACGAGATTTAAATCAAGCTGAAACATTTAGAAAATGGATAATGTGAGGGATTTTCTAAAGATTGATAAAAATAGTAACTTTTGTGTTAGCGTCGAAACTTAATAAAAACTATGTAACTTTTACGAGATCGCATTTTGACTTACATACTAAACGCAAACATGTTCGGGTAATGAGGACTTTATAAAAATCGCATATGCATCTTTTTCCTATCGTTGGCTTGCACTTAAAGCGCACTGTATTCCAACTAGGTCGCGTTTAGGACATTCGAGCTCATCCCTCACTTATTGATTTATTCTGATTCACCGCTTTGCTTAAGGTGAGTCTTCGTAGCCCCTTTTTACTCATGTTTTTCCTAGGGAGAAAAGGATACTCAACTGATATTTTAATTGTTTTGTGCTGTGTTACACTATTTTTACTTGGACAATTTGTGCGTTTATATGGCTATATGTGTGTTATTATGTACTTGATTGCGAGAGGTAATTTACCTTTGAGAAGAGATGCCCATTATATCTAGGTAGGGTATCCAGTATACCTTTGGGAAGATGCACCTAGGGGTGTTATCGGGTCGGGTTATCGGGTTATCGGGTCATATCGGGTCGGGTCATATCGGGTTTCGCTTTTTAAAAGCTCACCCGAAACCTGACCCGATAAGTAATCGGGTTATCGGGTTCGGGTCTTATCGGGTCGGGTCTTATCGGGTCGGGTGCTTCGGGTTATCGGGTTGACTCGACAACATATTTTTTTTTCAAAATAATAAAAGACATGTTAAAAAAAATATAATAAAAGATAAAGACTTGAGAAACAACTAAACATTGATAGCATGAGGTTCAAAACGAATTTTTAAATTTTTAAGTATAACTTTTATTATATTAATGCTTAATCTCAAACTTTAGATAATAGTAATGTCATGACACTCAAACTTTAAATATAATTGATACTCGAAAGTCACTATGCTTACATCATGTAAATATAAGCTTAGCTAGAAATTGTACATGAATTAGCATTTCGAACACACAGATAACAAACATTGGGCTAGGAGAGTTGGGCTAAAAAAA